>PVJX010035212.1:0-18394 GCA_004027295.1 Dolichotis patagonum | reverse complement strand
GTAATTCTTTCACTCTATGCATGGCTTTATACTATTGTGTTATGTTTGATATTATTGTATTTGAAACTATGCTCAACTATAGCAGAGTAAGAGATATGGTGTTAGCTACTGTTGATGTCCAGTTGACTTAATGTAAAGTACTGTGTTGCCTATGTTGTCCTGTTCTGATCTGTTCTGTACTGCCCCCTTTTGTTTTATTCTCTTTCAAATATAAAAAGAAAAGAAACAGAAAACAAGTATCAAGAGTTCACTAAACATCAGCAAGTAACAAGAGCTGCAAGGAGAAATAGAAGCTAACTATAGAGAGAGAAGAATCTAATTTCCAGGGTTGCAACATTATAATTCTCAACATGTAGAATTTTCAATAAAAATTATGGTACATACATAGGACAAAAATGTATGCTCAGATACAGAAAAAGAAGCAATCAATAGAAACTGTCCCCAAGGAAGCCTAGATGTTGGACTTACTAGACAAGGACTTTAAAACATTGTTTTTAATATGCTCAAAAATTGAGTAAAGCAAAGCATAATAACAATTTCTCACCAACTAGATTATCTCAATAGAGACAAAATTATAGAAAATACCAAATTAAAATTATGGATTTGAAACATATAATAACTAAAATGAAAAAATAAAACAACCAAGAAGTACTCAGTTACATGTTAGAAATGCAGAATCTTGAAGATAATGCAACTGAAGGCTATTCAAGCTAAGGAACAGAAAGAAAAATGAATAAGAAAAATGAACACAGGATCTCAGAGACCCAAAGGATCATAGACCCCATTTTTTTATTTGGTCTTTGAATTTAGGGGGAATGATTTTTAAAAAATTCTTTATATGTTCTAGATAGAACTCCTTTATCTAAGGGACATTTGGCAAAAATCTTTTCCCAAACTGTAGGTTTTCTTCTCACTCTGTTGGTAATTTCTTTTGATGTTCAAAAACTTAGTAAGATGAGATCACAATTGTTGATTCTTTGAAGTACTTTGCATACAGTTTGGTTTTTGTTCATAAACTCTCTGCCTAACCCTATGTCCTCGATACTTCTACCTACTCTGTCTTCCAGTAGATTTAGTGTTTCTGTCTTACTATTTATAAATTTGATTCATTTTGCCTTCAGTTTGGTGCATGGTGATAGGCATGGATATAGTTTAAGTCTTCAGCACACAGAAAGCCAGTTTTTTTAAACACCACTTATTAAAGAGGCTGTCTTTCTTCCAGTGAACATGTTTGGCCTCTTTGTCAAAAATAAGGTGACTTAATGTCTTTGTAGTTGTGTCTGTATCTTTTATTCTGTTTCACTGATCCTCAGGTCTGTTTTTTGCTAGTACCATGCTGATTTTATCACTACAGCTTTGTAGTATAACTTCAAGTCTGGAATTATGATGCCTTCTGCCTTGCCTTTGTTGCCCAAGATTGCCTGTACTATTATAGGTCTTTTCTGGTTCCAGATGAATTTTAGGAATGTTTTCTCTAGATCTGTGAGGTCTGCTAATAGTATTTTGATCAGTATTGAATTATATCTGTATGACAGTTTTGGGCGTATGACCATTTTCACAGGGTTCTTCTTATCCATGAGCAAGGCATATCTTTCCATGTTCTGAATTCCTCTTTGACTGCTGTTTTCAGAGTACTGTAATTTTCAATGTATAAATCTTTTACTTCCTTTGTTAGATCTATTCTTAAGTTTTGGGGGTTTTTTGGATGTCATTGTGAATGATGTGGTTTCCCTAATTTCTCTCTCTGTGAGTTCATTATTTGTGTACAGGAATACTATTGACTTTTGAGTGTTGGCTTTGTACTTAGCCACACTGCTGAATTTATTTATTAAGTCTAGAAGTCTGTTGTTGTAGTTTTCAGGGTCTTATATGTAGAGTGTCATGTCATTTGTAAATAATGATAATTAAACTTCTTCATTTCCTATCCTTATACCTCTTATTTATCTCTCTTATCTAATTGTTCTGGCTAATGTTTCCAGAACAATGTTGAATAAGAGTGGTGATAGTGGGCATCCTTGTCTTGCTCATGCTTTTAGAGTAAAAGCTTTCAGTTTTTGTCCATAAGCATGATGTTGGCTGTTGGTTTGTCATACATACGGTTTTTATCAGACTGAAGTAAAGACCATCTATTCTGGATTTCTGTAGGGTTTCTACTATGAGTGAGTGTTGAACTTTATCAAAAGTTTTTTCTGCATGTATTGAGATGATCATGTGATTTTTGTCTTTGACTCTGTTGACATGGTGTATTGCATTTATTGATTTGTGTATGTTAAATCATCCCTGCATTCTTGGGATGAATCTCACTTGATCATGGTATACAATCTTCTTGATGATTTGTTGTATTTTGTTTGTGAATATTTTATTGAGAATTTTTGCATCTATGTTCATTAGGGAGATTGGCCTGTAGTTCTCTTCTTTGGTTGTATCTTTTTCTGGTTTTGGTATCAGTATGATACTTGCTCCAGGAATGAGTTAGGGAGAATTGCTTCCCTTCATTTTTCATTAAAGAGTTTAAAGAGTATTGGCATTAAATCTTTTCTAAATTTCTTATAGAATTCAGTTGTGAATCCATCAGGACCTGGGCTTTTCTTTGTCGGTAAACTTTTATTTTTTTTTTAACTTAAAAAGAGAAAAGTCAGAAAAAAACAAAATCAAAAGGCATAAACAACAACAACAAACTCAAGACAACATCAATATAGGTTTTCACAACAGAATGAAAGAAATGTTAACAATGGTTGTTATAGTGCATATTTTTCTTTTATTTTTCTTTTTTCAAAGAAATGAAAGAAAATTAAAGAGAATAGAAAAGCAGAAAAGAGTAGGACAATATCAAGTTCAAGGCATTCAAAGAACAAAAAACAATCTCATCGTAGCATCATTTTAGTTGATACATTACTCATTGTCGTCTCAAAGGATAGTTGCCAAATTTACAAAATCAAATCATGAATATTGACTAGACACTCAAACACTGACAGTGCAAATCCTTCTGTTCAATATTCCAACAGAAATTCAGTAATATGGTCAACTATCTTACATACTATATATTTCATTATAGTCTTTAGAGCACTTTCCTTCCCTTTCACTTTCACAATATCTATCATACTTTTTGGATGCCAATATTGGGTCTGTTTTTGTTATTTTTTACACTAGAGAGATAATGTGATATTTACTTATGTGAGTCCTGTTTATTTCACTAATGAGGATATTTTCAAGTTGGCTCCATTTACCTATAAAGGCCTCAAGATCATAATTTTTTACAGCTGAGTAGTATTCTATTGTATAAAAATATCTTGTTTCTCCATTAAATTTGAAAGACAGTTTTGCTGGATACATCAGTCTGGGTTGAAAATTGTTGTCTTGTAGGACTTGAAATACTTCACTCCAAGGTCATCTTAATCTGAAGGTTTGTGCTGAGAAGTCTGCTGTGATTCTAATAGGCTTTCCTCGATAGGTGATTTATGTCTTTTTTCTAACAGCTGTTAGTATTCTGTTTTTATGTTGTATGTCTGAAATCTTAATTATTATATGTCTGGGTGTAGATTTATGTTGGTTATGACTGTTTGGTATTCTATATGCCTCACTTATTTGTGTGTCAGATTTTTTTCCCTATATTTGGGAAATTTTCCATAATTACTTCTGTGAATAGTTTAGTTAAGTCCTTTGCATTATCTCCTGCCTCCTCACTGATGCCTGTTAGACTTACATTGTTTCTCTTGGCATCATCTTGAAGCTGTTTGATCGTTATTTCATGCTGCTTTGTTTTTTTTATAAGTTCTGTATTTTCCTTGTCGCTAACTGCAATCTTATCCTCAAGGTCTGAAATTCTATCCTCAGCTTCATTTAAATGGTTTTGCCAGCTTTCAATAGAGTTTTTTGTTTCTTGGATATCTCTTTGAAACTGTTTCATGGATTCTGCTTGTTTTCTACCTTGTTCATTCAAAGTTTCAATCAATTTCCCATGCTTCTGTATTTTTTTTTAATCTATTTCTTCCCTGGCTACATTGAGCAAATCCTTTGCTAAGGTTGTTACTTCTGTCTTTATGTAAGCCATTACTTCTAATTTGGTTTCCTCTATAGCCTCACAGATTTGGTTTTTTTACTTCATTTGCTATCTTTTCAGAGATTTATGGTGCATGACTGTTGTCCTCCATTTCTCTGTTGTCTGTTCTTGCACCTGATGGACTAGATGTTTGAGATTGCATTTTGGTTTTTCATTTTGTCATTTTCACCTTCTGGGCCAATATCTGGTTATTTAGTCCCAATAGTCACTACTGTCAACAGTGTACCTCCTAGGGTCCTACTCTGTGATTGATGTCCACCCAGTTATTTGGTATATAGTGACCAGAACCTACCAGGGTGTTCTGTCTGGGCAAGGGGCCACCCAGTCTCCCACTGAACCAGCACTTTCAATTCACTTCAGTTCAATGATTCTGTGTGGGGCTGGGGGGGGGAGTAGTGGGCAAGCATGCCCAGCAGTGTGAGCTGGGGTGGAGGCAGCGGTCTCCTCCATGCAGTGCCTTCCTCTGTGCTGGTACCATGGTGGTGAGGCAGCCAAAGGGGCACGAGCCATCTCAGCAGTGGAGGTGGGAAGGGGCTCGGCCGCTTAATCTGCACAGCACCTTCCTCTAGGCTGTGGCAGTGGGGGAGGGCAGCAGCAGTGCCCAGGCATGCCCAGCAGTGCGAGCCGGGGCAGAGGCTCCTCCACATAGCATCTTCCTCCTTGCCAGTAAGGTGGCAGCAAGCTGTTGGTAAACTTTTAATCACATTTTCAATTTCAATAACTGATACTGGATTATTCAGAATTTTTATATTTTCTTTGGTTACCAGCTTTGGTAAATCATGTTTCCAGGGATCTGTCCATTTCTTTGGTGTTTTGCATCCTATGAGAGCATAGCTTTTCAAAGTAAGTATTGATGATCTTCTGAATTTCCACAGGATGTAGTGATTTCACCTCTTTTATTTCTAATTATTTGAATTTGAGTTTTTTCTTTACTCTTTTTGATAAAGCTGGCTAAAGGTTTATCAATTTTATTTATCCTTTCAAAGACCCAACTCTTTGATTCATTAATTCTTTGTATTATTTTCTTAGTCTTAATTGCATTAATTTCTGTTCTGTTCTGTTCTTTATAATTTCTTCCCTTCTTTGGGCTTGACTTGCTCTTCTTTTTCTAGAAACTTGAGGCGCAGCATAGGCTGTTTACTTGTGTTCATTCCATTTTACTTATGTAAGAATTCAGTGCTACAAATTTTCTTCTGGGACTACTTTCAATTATGTCCCATGGCTTCTGGCAAGTTGTATTTATATTTTCCTTCTGTTGGAGACCACTACCCAGCGACTCTGAGCAGTATTTAAAATTAACTAATTGGCTTTCTATGTTTATCTGTGAGTCTGTCCTAGGCCTCGGCCCCTTGCCTGGCAATGGGAGCTGATTCATAGTAAGTGAACCTCTATGAATCACTAGTCCTGGCTGAGGCCTGTAGTGGCCTGTGAGACCAGAGATACCTCAAAGGGCCAGATACTTGGCTCATTAAAGGTTGGACACTTGGCTCAAACATCAATTAAGTAGATAGAGACTGCAGCTGCAGAAATTACTCCTATGGTCTCACTTCTACCATGTCTTCATGATAAGACAGTTCTACTGAATTGACTTGATTCATTACTTGGAGACATCCTTGAAGTGACTCCCAAGGTCCTGTTCATTGCCTGCACTTTCCTCAGTTTCCCTGCCCCTTGTTGTTGGACCTAATAAAAATGGGCAATCCAAAGAAGTCTTCATCTTAGCCCTCAGAGTCTTGAGCTCAGCTAAAGGGTTTTGAATTTCCTAGAGCCCTAAAATCATATCAATTATCTCATTTTATTTAAACATCCACTGTACATTCATTTGGGAGATCGGGGATCTAGGTCAGGACCTGATACCTTCAATTATATATATTGTGTAATTTGTCCTTTAATTTCTTCTGTGACCCATTGGTTGTTAAGGGGAGTGTTATTTAATTTCCATGTGTTTATGGAGTTTTTGTGGTTTCTGTTGTCATTAATTTCTAATTTTATTGCACTATGATCAGATAATATGCATGGAATAATTTAAATTCTTTTTCATTTACTTAATCATGTTCTATGGGCTAGTATATGGGCTCTTTTAGAGAATGGCTTTAGTCTATGGGCTATTTTAGAAAATGTATCATATGCAGCTGAGAAGAATGTGTATTCTGATGATGTTGAATACTCTGTTAATATCTACTAAGTCCATTTGTTCACAGGTTTGGTTCAGCTCTGATATTTGTTTTCTTATTTTTTTATCTAGTTGATTTATCTATTTGCAATAACAGAGTGTTGAGTTCCCCCATTATAACTGTTATTTTTCATGTCTCTTAAGATTTGTTGCATATAGTTGGGTGGTCCTGTATTTGGTGCACACATATTTATGATTGTTATCTCTTCCTCTTGAAGTTTTTATTAACAAGTATATATTTACTTTCTTTATCTCTTTTGATCATTCTTGGTCTGAGGTTCACATTATCTGCAAATACAATAGCTATGCCTGCTTTTTTCTGGGTTCCTATTTCATGGAGTATTGTTTTCCATCCTTTGAATTTCAGTCATGAATTTCCTCTTGAGTTAAATATGTTTGTTGTATACAACACACTGCTGGATCTTGTTTCTTGATCCATTTGTCAGTCTGTTTCTTTTGATTGGTGAATCAAGGCTATTTACATTGATGGTTATAATTGATATATATTGACTTATCTTTGTCATGTTATCTTCCTGCTGTTTCCTGGTGTGTTTTCTCTCTGTTTATTTGCTTGCTCTGGTAGGTGGTCTATTTCTGTTATTATTCTTGGAATTGTGGTCATTTTTTTCTCTTTCTAGAGTATCTTTCAGTACTCTTTGTAGGGGTGATTTGGTGGTCATGAATTTCTTCAGTTGTTCTTTGTCATAGAAGTATCCTATTTCTCCATTAATTTTGAAAGATAGTTTTGCAGAGTACATCAATCTAGCTTGGAAGTTATTTTCTTTCAGGACTTGAAATATTTCACTATAAGTTCTCCTTGACTTGAGGGTTCTTGTTGAAAGTCTGCCATGATTCTAATGCACTTTCCTTCATAGGAAATGTGTTACTTTTCTCTGACAGCTTTTAATACTCTGTACTTGAGCTGAATTTCTGAGATCTTGATAATTGTATGTCTTGGTGTAGTTTTATTTTGCTTATTGATAATTTGACTTATATCTGACTCACTTAGCTGTATGTCAGATTTTTTCCCCATGCTCGGGAAATTTTCTGCTGTTACATCTGCAAATAGTCTTTTTATATCATTTGACTCTTGCTTTTTTTTGTTGCCACCTATCAAGCTTATGTGTTTTTCTTTGCATCATTTTCAGCTGTTGAATTGTTGCTCCATGGTTCTTTGTTATTTTTTTAAAGAGATGTTTTCTTTCATGACCAATAGCTTCAATCCTGTCTTCAAAATCTGAGAATGTATCTTCAGTCTCCTTCAAGTGGTTTTGCCAGCTTTCAATGGAATTTTTAATTTCCTGATTATCTCTTTGAACCTGTTTCAAGCATTTGAATTCTTTCCTATACTGTCCATTCAAGATTTCCATCATTTTCCTATGTTCCTTTATTTTTTTAATCTATGTCTTCTTTAGATATGCTCAACAATTCTTTCACAATGGCTATCATTTCTTTTTTTAACCTGTGATATTATTTGTGGCCTGATTTCCTTTACAGTCTTATGGAGTTGTTCCTTTGCTTCAGTTTCTATCATTTTAGAAATTTAGGTGTGTGACTCTCAAATTCTTCCATGTCTATGTTTTCTAGGCTTGTTCTGAGTGAGCTGTAGGTCTGAGATTGCATTTTGCTCCTTTGTTTTTCCATTTTTCTAGATTATTCCAGATGAGTTGATTGATGTTTCTCATGCTGAATGTCTATTCCATGATGTAGAAGAGTAGACCAGGCACCTGAGTTCCTCTGAACTGAGGTTCCCAGGGTGACAGAAAAATAATGGATGGGGCTTGTGCCCTCCTTCAACTCACCAAGTATCTCCATGAAGGCATGTCTCTGGGCAAGGCTCTTCTGAACCTGCACATCTCCCTGGGTTGCTCTACCAATGTAACTGGGCACTGCCCTGAGCTGGGTGGGGCTTGACTACTCCAAGACCCACACAACTGGCTGTGGTGCTCACCTAACAGATGGTGCCAAGGTACTGTGCTAGGCTGGGTGGGACTTAGCTCCTACTGGATCTGTGTGGCTGGCTGGGATGCTCCCTCAGTGGATGGTGCCAGGGCACTGCACTGGGCTGGGTGGGAATTGGTACCTCCAGGACTCACCTACCTGTCCAGGGGGCTCCCTTGATTGATGGTGCTGGGGCACTGTGCTGGGCTGGGTGAGAGGAAATGATTACATTTGAAAAGGAAATATCTCAAAACAATCAGTTCAATTTTCACTATCAGAAAGTAGAAAAAAGAACAAATTAAATCCAGAGTAAGCAGAAGAAAGTAAATAATAAAGATCATACCAATAGTAATGAAATAGAAAATAAAAACAACAGAAAAAAATCAATAAAATCAAAGTCTGATTTTTGAGATCAATAAAACTGGCAAAATGCTAGCTAGCCTGAGCAGGGAAAAAAGGGACACAAGATATCAATTTCATGAATGAGAAAAATACACTGTATTTAAGATAAAATATTCTCAGACTTCACCATGATTAAAAGTTCTTGGTATTTGACACTATTAAAATAATAAAAGACAAGTGCTGAGCATGTAAAAATATTTACAACAACACACATATGTGTCAAAAGACTTATATCTGGATTATATAAAGAACTCATCACTCAATAAGATGATATACAACCCAACAAAAATAAGCATAAAAATTCGGTAGGTAAATCTTTCACCAAACCACATAAACAAATGAGCAATAAGTACATGAAAAGGTATTCAATATCTTTAATCAATAAAGAAATGCACATAAAAGCATAACTAATACAATGGTTAAAATCAAATAAAACCAAAACTAGCCATGTGAGTGTTGGTGAGAGGGTGGAGGAACTAGAACTTTAATTTTATGCTGGCAGGACCCTAAAAAATACAAAAACTTAGGGAATCAATGTGGCAGTTTATTAAAATGTTAAACATAAGCTCAGTGCAACGGTGTATGACTGTAATCTAAGTTACTTACAAGGCCAGCATAAGAGATTCATAAGTTCCAGCCAAGCCTGGGCAATTTAGAAAGACCCTGTGTCTAAGTAGGTAAACAGAGTCCTTGCATGGACTGTATGAGCCCGTATGTTCAGAACCCAGTACTAAAAAAAATGATAAAAATAATTATGCATACACATAAACTTACAATCTACCCATTTCACTTTTAGATGTTTATCCAAGAGAAATAAGAATGTATTCCTACAAGATTTATACATGAATATTTATAGCATATTTATATATCACGGTAAAATTTGAAATAATCCAAATGCCCCATCACAGATAAACAAATGGTGATTTGCTGGCACAGTGGAGTATTATACATCCACAGAAATGACCAACTGCTGAGATCCAAGAGCATCATGGGTGAATCTCAAAAAGCTGAGTGGAAATGGCCAGACTGAAAGACCTCTAACCACAGATGCACAAGGAGTGCTAAATTCTATAAAAGGAAAGGCAAGATTTATCTACATGCCAGGTTAGACAGGTGCTGCCTGGGACCCAGAGCAGGGCAGGTTTGCCACAAATGAACACAGCCAGTATCTCAGTTACTTTTTCATTACTGGGACAAAATACCTGAAAGACACAAGTTAAAGGAGGAAACGTATATATTAGCTCATGTTTGGAGAGGTTTCAGTCCATAGTTGCTGGGCTCCAAGGCAAGGAAACTTGACAGAAGGGCATGATAGAAGAGAAATAATTCATGGCAAAAGGCAGTAGCCTTCTTTCTGCTTTCTTTTTCGTTCTATCCAAGACACAAACCTTTTGGATGATGCCACCCACATCCAGAGTAGCCCTCCTCATTGTCTATGCCCCGAATCATTAAAACTATCAGTGGATTAATCTGGTCATCACATCTTTAATCCAGTATCACACTCCCATAATCCAGCCACTCCCCAAAGCTCCACCTATGAGGGCATGAGGCTTTGGGGGCAACATCTGTAGCAGGCAAACTTTGAGGCTGAAGTAAATTTCTACATTTTCATTGTAGTGTTAAATGGTGTATGATTTGTCAGCATTCATCAAAGTGTACTCTCAAACTGTGCATTTTTGTGAGTAAACTGTACCTCAATAAAATTGATTAATAAGGGTATATTTTCTATGAGCCAATTCTTCAAAGCAGCCAGTTTCTCCTGCCTCACACCCTCACCTTTCTTCCTAATGGCCATAGCCCCATTCTCTGCCTGCCCTGACATGACTGTTTCTCCGCTGCCATTTTGCCCTTTCTTAGAACCAGTCAAGTATGGACTGAAGCCTTTACAAACTGTGAGCTAAAATAAACCTGTCTTCCTTTAACTTGTAAGTATCACATATTTTGTCCCAGTAACAAGTTCTCTTCTGGGTAGAGAGGGCAACTCTGTATCTGCTGGGCTCCAGGCATCTTGCTTTGATGTCCGCCTCAAGAACTGGGTAAGTGGCATCCTGGCTGCCAACAAGGTCCTTCACACACAGAAATTCTACACCCTGCACTCTATATTCACCATTGAGTTTGCAGAATGAAGAAAAAAGCAGCCACACTCTCCACGTTAGCCTTTTCACAGAATCCTGGAGATAGCTAGTAGATTCAACTCTGGGGAACTTTCCTTTGTTTCAGTGAATGGTAATTACCCCACTGTTTCTTTTTAAATTTCACAGTGCCAGTGCTCGTTCTGCTTCCTAATTTGTCCTTGCATTCAGTTTTCATCTGTTTCTAGTTAAATGTCCATTTTGTTTATTGAATATAATTTGGCTAGGTAGTTAAAATATATTTTGATGAAAAATAGACTTAAAGTTGGATATGCATTGTTGGATGGCAATGTAGCATTGTCTAGCCATAGTTTTTAAAACCCAAAAAACTTTTTTTGAATTGTAAAGTTTAATGGGCTTTAGCTAAGTGAGTGTGACTCAAGGTGATTCACAGATACTGGCAAAGCTAAGAGAAGTACACAGACAGGGTTTGTGTGTAACTCAGGACCCAGAAATGTGATTTCTTCTGTCTTGGTTTTAAAAGTTGTCTTGTCAGGACTTTGACAATCTCCTTCTAAGGGGCTTAGCCCTTTCCTCCAAAGGTCTCAATTGTACTGACTAGTTTCACTCTCTGTCCCTCTTTGGATGGCACAGGACACACCCTGGGACATGTGTCTTCATGAGCTGAGACACTAGTGCATGCTCCAGTTGGAAAGCCACTGACACACTTCTTCCATCACCCTAAGACTGTAAAACAGGGTCTTCTTATGTTCTACTGATGAAAAAAAGGAGCCTAAGACTACTGATATTTAAACATACTTTTACCTCAATTATCAATGAACATCCCATTGAGTGACTATCCATGTAATCTACCATAAGAGTGATTTTCAAGAATTTGCATTTAACATGTTAAAGTTCCCCTATTCAGCAACTGTTCTCACCAGTGGTACCTTATACATACCTGACATTCTTGGGTAATTTCTTTAGGCAGCTTAAGATATGCTGCATGTAGCCAGCTGTACAAAAAATAAAACAAGCATTCATGAACAGGAAACTTCAATTCCCCAAAGAAAGCACACCAATGAATTCTCAAATAAATATTTTTGGAGAGAACGATCCTGACTTCAATAGTCTAACTTCACATGTATATAAATGTCTTTGTGAATAAAGTAAGGTGTTTAAAGGCTCCAAGGACTACAAAGGTAATGAGGAAATTTCTGTAAACCAGGACCTGCAGACAGACCTCATGCCATAAGCACCACCCTTCCTTTTCCTGAAGGCTCACAGGCCAGACCACCCTCTGCAGAGAGGGATAGGTAACCACGTGACATCTTCCTTCCCCCATGGCATCTGCCAACCTCAGCCCAGTGTCAAGTGGCCTCTGGCCTGCGGCTTTACCCATGGCTCAGCCCTCGGCTCTGTTCTGCTGTAATGACCTCTACCGTTGCACTCAGCCTTCCTAGCCACACCAACATGGTGTCCTTGAGTCCCAGTAGCATCCCAGAAAATGGTATTAGGTTTGTGACTGGGTATCCAGCCCAAACCCAGGCCCTCGGGGATCCAGCCCTATCACAGGCCCTTACTGGGTGAATTTATAGCTGTACTTCCCAGTGCTCCTCACAGTGACACACTCAGTGCACTTCACTTGGTGGACTCCTGAGTGTGCAAAACAGGACCCCATTACTTCCACTGTAGGGCCTGGTGTAAATGGGCATGCTTGCTGCCCCCCAAGTGAGCTCTCTGCATCTGTAGGTGGTTGCATCACATCCTTCCCCCAGAGGCACCCACAGCCAGCTGTGTGGCAGCCCTCCCAGGCCCTTACAGCTCCCTGACCACTCATGCCTGGCTCTGCTTGCCTGGTAACCTGGCATAGCCCCCTTCACCAGCCCAGCTCCCAGTCCCTGGGCTCAGAGAAATCAGGGCATGTGTAGGGAAGCTGAAGTTTTGAGGCCCCTGGGCTTGCCCATGTAAGACAGGTCAGTCTTACCTTGGGGACAACAAAGCCAGTCACACTGGAAAGCAGCTCTCCTTCTCCTCCCTATCAGCACTGGGAGCTGGAGCCACACAGGTAAGATCCCCCTGAGTCATGTTGAGGACAACCCTGGAAGGCCCTTGTTTGTTCTCTATACTGCCACATGGCCTCTTCCTTCCCCAGCTCCCCCCAATCCCCCACCACAGGGCTTCTAGGCACTTCAGCTACCAAAGGACTCATGGCATCAGTCCTGAATTCCAGATTCTGTGCTACAAGGATGTGTCCTCAGCCACAACCCAGGAAAGCATTGTAATGAAGCCCAACTCCATTGTTCTCGGGAGGAGAGAAGGACAGAGAAAGCCTGCCCAGTTCAGAAAGCAGAGGAGGAAACACATGGAGATAACCTCACAGCTTGGGCCCTGCTCTCTAAGTGTGAGGAAAGGCCATTGGCCCAATCCAGGGGGACCAGGTCTGCAGCACTGGTCCTGTTCAGCAGACTTCTTGCTAAGGGATGAGCCCCTCCTCTCAGGATACCTGGAAGTGCTCTGAGGAGACATTTTATTTTGAGTATCTTACCTGTTCGTCACAGTGATGACGTTTGATTTTAATTTTAATAACTATGCAAGTCATTTATTTTATAAATCCAAAACCACTGAAGCTCAGTATGAATTTAATTAAAAAGAAGCAGCATCCTTGATCTACCCCGTAATTCAGCACAGCCAAGAACACTTTCAAATGGTGTGAGTTTTCACATCAAAGGATAATTTTAAAAAACAGGCACCACAAGCTCCTGCAGTGCTGAGCAGTAAATGTAAGGTAACACATGAATGAAGACAGGTTGGTAGCTAGTGCACGAACCGAGTTTCATATAGACATCTGAGTGCATGCAGCCACTCTGACTACAAGAGAAGAGAACTCATCCAATTGGTAAACAGCCATCCCATGATCAAGCAGCTCCAGTCTCCAGCATGTGCCAATGGAGCCCAGCACAGGTGTTCAGAGCAAACCTGGTACGGAGCAAACCCGGTTCAGAGCAGCAGGATCCTACAGCAGCCAGGGCCAGTGAATCCACACAATGTGTCCCTTTCATGCAGGAGAATGCTGTTCCTGAGATAAGAGGATGGGGCCCTGACACAATCTACACACAGCAATGTACCCTGAAAACATGCTCAGTGGAATAAGCCAACCACAAAGGGCCTATCAGTGTAAATCAAATATTCCTAACAAAGATGTCAAGAAAGACAGCAAACAGATTAGTGTCAGGGGATGAGGAGCAGGGAAGGGGGGTGACTGCCGATGGGTGGGGATTTCTTTACTGGGTGATGAATCGTTCTGCAGTCAGATGGTGGTAACCACTGCACATGTATTAGATGCCTCAAATTATACATTTTAAAAGTGGATAAAATGATGACTTTTACCTGAATAAAAAAGAAAGAGAGTTACAATGCCCCCTTTCCCTACCAGTCTACTTCAAAACAACCCCACATCACCATTGGATAAAACTACCCAGTGTATAGACAGCATCAGGGGCCTGTGGCTCCGTAGGGTCCATACCTCAGGGCTCAGGAGGTCCAGGAAGAGGATGGGGGAACTGAGGATGGTCACATACTTCCCTTTGCTGAGAAGTCAAAGGCTCACCTGACATCGAGTAGACAGCAAAATCATCACTCTGAAGGTCTTAGCTTTCCTGTCAATCTCAGACTGCTTCCCCAGGTCTTACCCAGCTGCAGTTTCATCACATCCATCAAGGAGCCACAGGAAGGGAAAGAAGAATAAACGCTGGTACAGTGCAGGGCAGGAAGGCCAGGTCCTCAGAGTCGCACCATGGTTGGAACGTCTGTTTGTACAGATTTGCTTCTGTGCGACCTCACACATCAGCTGAGGAGAGAACCATGGTTTTTGTAGTGACTTCATACTGGTTCTCATGGCTTAAAAATAAGAGACTTTAAGAGTAAGGAAGTGACAGTGCTTCACAGCTGACATTTGGAGCTTGAGAGAATACCAAAGGCCAAGCCAAAACTCTCCTTCCTGTGAAATTATACAAATTTCTGTCCTCCTCTAGCCAACATTCCTTTGTTTAAGGAAAAGTTATGTTAGCATAACTCAGACCTCAGTTTTGAAGGACTAGATGTATCAAGGTCAAGTGTCACAGGGACCAGTACAGGAGGGAAGATTGGTTCCTTACATAAGGAGCTCTTAGCAAAGTCCTGCTGATTTATAGACCTAGAGCCTGGAGGTGGAGAAGTCTGAGTCAGAGTATGGGGTCTCCAGGGGTCCCGGTTTATAAGAGGTCTAAACAGAGGTACCTAAGAAAGCCTCAGCCAAAGATACCCAATAGGAGGCCTTGGAGCAAAAGCTCAGGACTAGGCATGTGCACAGGAGCCTTGGGTGGTCTGTATGCTGACTGCAGCTTCCTTTGTGACCTGCCAGGTGAAACCTTTTGCTGAGCCTAAAAACTCACCCAGGACTGTGGCTAGAAGCCAGGGTCCTCCCCTGCTGGCCTTCCCAGAGGCAAAGCCACATCATCTGTCTGTGAAGGAAAAGAAAGAAGTCCAGAGAGAAGGCTGTGTATGGCCTCCCATGGAAGGCACCACCAAGGCTTTCAGTATTATGACAATGGAGGAAGAATTCTCTACTATTTTGCTGCACAAAGGAAATGCCAGTCTTTTGTGAAGCCCGATGTAATGATATGATTAATGTGTCATATATTAGTCCCAGACAGTAAAACTGCAGACTCAGTATGAGTGCCCAAAATCATTTCCCCATAATTTGGAAAACCCAAATATTTTGTGACAGAGATTGTATTTAGAAACAAAAATGAACACAGCACCTGAATTCTGAAGATGAATAAAATCAAGATACCATAAATAAGATCAGCACGACCCAATGAAGGAAAGGGGCATCAGAGTCGTTTCACAGATCCATCTGGCCTCCTCTATGCCAGGCCTCCCTCTGGTCCATCTTCTTATGAAGGGACCCACCTCCTTGCAATCTGACTCAGTTACAGTTTTTTCTCTGCTCTAAACTCCAGAGGCTCAGATCTGAGTTGCACAGGGATAGTATCTTAGCCAGGGCAACCTTGCACCAGATAGAGTTTCTCTGGGCTGTTTGAAGAGGTGGTCATAGCACTTGCTTCTTGGACATGATTTGCGGTCTGCAAGGAGCTCAAAACCTCCTGCTGCCTAGCAGACTGCCTGCTGGAAGGAGCCAGTGCTACCACAGGGCCAAGCAGGCCCTGCTAGCATGCATCATCCTGCTCCCAGTGAGGCTGGGGTTCCCAGACTTCCAGGAGCATAAGATACACACCACTCCTCTGCCAGGTCCATGGGGAAGGGTCTTCTGCAGTACAAACCTAGCTTAACAGTAATCCCATCACTGGCTGCAAGTTAGCTTTTTTGTGAGAACTAGGAAAAATGTAGTTGGCACAACTATAAGATGTCAGGATAGAACTCCAAAGTGGGAGAACTGAAGCTGAGGAGGATCCTAGGACAGAAGAAGCAGAAGAAAAATACAAATGGAAGATCTAAACAAGCATAGGTGTCCACGTCACAGCCACCATGTTCCTAAAACTAAAACATTTTTTTAACTGTGTAGGCAGGAACTTCATAATGTGGTAGCCAATGACAGATGAAACCCAGCAAAGCAAATAGTGACATGGTAAAATGTAAGGCAGCTAGAGAAACAAAGTTGATAAGGGTAGACATCCAGTCACTTGGTCTAGATCCCAGGGGCTACACTGACCAGATAGGGAAAATATTTGCTGCCTGTGTAATAAAGGCACCCAGCAGCTGGTGGCAGGAGGACCTGGGAGGTTCAATCAGTGTTCATCTGGAAAGAGAAGGCAATGCAGAGGACTGATCGCATGTAAAGGTGATTACAGCCAGAACAGTAACATTAAGATCTGACATGCTTAACTGGATGTGGCCTCTCCACCACCCAAGAGGGACAAGCTACAGATTTTTCTTTCCCTGTCTGCATCCCCGATGTGGCAGTGCCACAGTGACAACCCTTAACTCTGATCTGGTTGGAAAATTGGGGCAGAGAGGAAGCTGTGAGTTCCACCCAGATTCTCCTGCAGCATCCACATGGAAAGACCCCAATAGCTGTGGGAATGAAGGGCTGTTGCTCCCATGCTGGCAGTTAATAGCTTGGGTGAAGAGGCCACTGTGAATCAGCCAGTGTCTGCAACCATCAGCTTACTGCAAACTCAGAGCCTCAATGAGCTGGTCCAGCCAGATCAGAAAGTGTCAGCCTGTCAGAAAATCATAACTGGAGCCATAGTTAGAGAGCTCCCTAGTTTGGAGTGGCTGGGGTGGTTTGTCATCAGTCATGAATAGGGACTGATATAGTCCCTGCTAAATTTTCTTAGATATCACTAATACAAGTTGTGAAAAGCAGTCTTCCTTATGGGAAAAAGCATATTCTAAACCAATATCTTAAAACACTTAAGAAATAATATACAGATTCCTGCCTTTCATTTCTTTTCAGCTATTCTTTACTTTACACCCAAGATGCTAAGGATCCTACCCTTTAGAGCCACACGATCAGGGCACTTGCTACTTACTCTTCACTCCTTACTCATCTGTGTCACTAAAACAGTCAGAGTGGAAAACTTCAGTGGGCCCCACTCCTTGTGTCATAAAAATAGGGAGCCACCTTGGGCTCCAGGTTGAACAGGTATGCCCAGCCCCCAAGTTCAAGACAGCAGCCAGGGCCATGCCCATCATCATGGTGGAGCATGGCTTATGCCAAGACAAGAGGCAGCAGAGAGACCTAAGGAGGCCTAGACCATAAAAGGAGTAGCAAGATAAGTCATCATCACCGTGCCACTGTATCACCATGGTTGCATGCAGTCTTAAGGCTCCTGCGTCACCATTAGGGTTGTGGGCATCTTATCTGTCAGCTCCTAACTCACTGCTCTGCCCAAATTCTAGAGTTGCCCCACAGCAAAGCAATGTCAGAATGGCTATTGACCAGCCTGACCTAGTGTGTTGGTATGTCAAGAGCAAATGTTTATTTGGGGAGCCTCAGCTGTAAGAAATCAAACCAATCCCCTAAATGGAAGTACTGGCCTTAGTAAGATCTGGATGGGGTGTAGTTTCCCAACTTTGCAGAGAGACCCACAGCTCAGGAGGAAACATGAGAGCAATCGAAGAGGCACAAGCATCAGGATGAAGGTTGCGGTTCAGGTCAGGTGTAGCTGAGGGTTATGTCCCAGATGTGGCAGCAGGTATAAAAATCTGCACACACACTAAAGCCTACAGAACCACATACCAAGACAACACTTGATTTTACCATATTATAACAGAAAGACATGGTAAGGTTTTTTAAAAGACTTAGGACTACAAGAACCCCCAGAACTGTGACAGGAACATGGACTAAGGTGGTTCATGGAGGTGCCCCCAGGGTCCCCCTAACTGAACTCAGCAAAGGTCAAAATCAGGAGGGAGAATGGCAAGTCAAGAGGACTCATCCAAAAGGAATGTCCCATGACAAATGTCAGGACCCATGGGAAGAACTGCAGGACACTAGCAAGGATATGGGCAAGCACATGGTCATTGCAAGGAGTCCCACGTGCCCCTCCCAAGGGGCCCTGCTGATACAAAGTGAGAAGTGGACAGAACCCTAGGTTTCTCAGCAAACAGCTTTCTCAGCAAACAAGGACACATAGTTACCACTCTCTCAGTGACCCAAGGACCCTGCCCCAAGCATTCTCTCCCTGGGTACCACTCCCACATCGTACAAGGGATGGTCCCTGTGACCAAAGGCAAAGG
>PVJX010035211.1:0-18415 GCA_004027295.1 Dolichotis patagonum | reverse complement strand
ATTATATCTAGGAGTCTTTCAGTAGAGTTTTGGGGGTCTTCTATGTAAAGTATCATGTCATCTGCAAATAATGATAATTTAACTTCCTCTTTTCCTATCTTTACTCCTTTTATTTCTCTTTCCTGTCTTATTGCTCTGGCTAGTATTTCCAGTACTATGTTGAATAGCAGTGGTGATAATGGACATCCTTGTCTTGTGTGTGGACTGGAACTTTTAAATACAGGAACCACGATACAACTTTGCTCTTGGGAAGTTAGTTATCTTGAGCATTTTTTAATACTGACAGAAAGCTGACACACCTGCTTTCAACTCTGGGATATATACCCAGAAAATGAATTGCTGGAGCATATGGTAATTCTATTTTTAATTTTTATTTTCATAGTAGGGATCGAACTCATGACCTTGCATTTGCCAGGCAGGCGCTTGTGCCAATGAGCTAAATTCCCTTGTCCTCTATTTTTAAGGAGCCATCACAGTGCTTTCCACATTGGCTGAATCATTTTATACAGGCACCAGCACTGCAGGGGTTCAGATTACTCCACATCCTTGCCAGCAGGTATTAGTTAGATGTTATTTGATAGTTGCCATCATAGATGTGGGACAGATTCCACTGTGTTTTTTAAAAAAATTTATTTAAAGAGAAAAAACAAAAAAGAAAACAACCAAACAAAACAGAAAAAGGGTAGCAACAATACAGAATTCCAAAGGCAAAAAATAAAAGAACAACAAAACAAAAACAAAAACACTAAGAAATCACCACTTGATAAGTTACATACTGTCATCCTTGGAAATAGTTGTTCAAGTTACAAAATTAAAGCATACAAAGTAGACATGCAAACAGTGAGACTGTTAACAGTTCTGCTCAACAATCTAACAAAAACAGTAATGTGGTCATCCATCTTACACACTTAAGCATACATGCAGTTATATCCTTTAGAGCACTTTCTCTCTCTCTCTCTCTCTATATATATATAATATATATATAATATATATATATTTAAAATTTTATTTTAAGGTGGTAAAATTAAACACAACAAAACAGAACAGAACGGGACATAAGAAAGCATAAATTTCAAAGCCAGACAACCAGAGATCTTCACTATCTGTCATATTGTCTCCTGTTCTCTTCCAAATTGGTGTCCATATCTTTGCATATGGGGAGCTCATACTAAATAACATATCAATCTTTTCACAAGATGTGTAGTTCACTGGCTCCCACTTGCTAAGGGGGGGAGGGACATAGGACAGGGGACAGGACGACATGAGATGTTCGATTCTCAGCTTGTGCCTCGGCAGGCTCACATCCACCCCCCCCAGAGAGGGGGAGGAGCTCCTTGTTCTCCTGGCACCCCGAGTCAACTGCAGTGTGCAGGTTCCAATGCGCCAGGGTCTCTCTCCTTAGGGCTGCCAAAAGTCAGCCACACTCTCAGCCGCCCCCCAGAGAGGGGAGGAGTTCCTTGTTCTCCCAGTACCCCGAGTCAACTGCATGGTGCAGGTCCCCATGCACCAGGGTCCCTCCCCTGCAGGCCACCCAAAGTCCGCCATACTCACCTGCTATTTCTTTCTGATGAATTGACCATTCCATTTCCAAAGTTCTGAAATGGCCAACAGACCACAGAAAGAATTCTCTTTAGGCTCCTGTTTGAAACCAGCAGCTACAGCAATCTGCTGGCCTTGCTTCAGGGCCAGCCACTGTAGTTTTGATTTGCATTTCTCTAGTGATTAGTGGATGCTGAACATCTTTGTGTGCTTTTTTGGTCATGTGTGCATCATTGGAGAAAATGACTAGATCTTTGCTTATTTTTAATCTAGTTTTTTACTTCATTTTTTTTTTTTTTTGGTTTTAGGAGTTCTCTGTATATTCTGAATATTAATCTTTTACCAGATATATTATTTGCAAATATTTTCTCCCATTCTATTAGTTACCTTTTTACTCCATTTTGATTTTTTAATGTTTATGTCTACTTTTTTCTCTCATTGCCTATGCCTTTGGTGTCATATATAAGAAATCATTGCCAAACCCAATATCACTTATGCCTTTGATCCATTTTGAGTTAATTTTTGAATATGGTATGAGTTAAGGGTCCAACTTCCTTCCTTTGTGTTTGTATATCCAGTTTTCCCAAAATTATTTGTTAAAAAGACTGTCCTTCCTCCATTGAATGGTTTATCACCCTTATCAAAAAATCACTTGACTATGTGACTAAGGCAAGGATTTATTTCTGGGCTCTCCATTATGTTGTTGTATATGTCTATCTTTACACCAGGTCAATACTGTTTTGATTACTGTAAGAAGTTTTGAAGTCATGAAAAGGAAGACCCCCCCCCACAAAGTTGTTCTTTTCCAAGACTCTTTGGCTATGCAGGTTGTTTTGAGACTCATGTGAAGTTTAGGATAGGATTTTGGTTTGTGATGCTCCATTCTGTGACTCCTGGGTCAAGTTTATTTATTATGTTGTTGACAGAAAGAACTGAAAGAGATAGGTTGAAATTTCCCAATATTGTGATTGATGTGGGCTTTTTCGCTGTGTAGTTCTGTTGATTTTTTGCTATGTGCTTTTAAAGTTAAACTGGTGTTAGACTTTTTGGTGAACTGATACTCTTTTCTTAAATTTGGTGGTGGTGGTGGGGATCAAACCCCGTACCTAATGCACACTAGGCAAGCATTTGAGCACTGAGCTATATCCCCAGGCTTGAACTGATATTCTTATATATAGTACCTTTCTAGATATACTTTTACCTTATATGTGATATTGGAATAGCTGTACTAAGTTATTTTGGGTTAGTATCTCCTGGAATATCTTTTTCTTTAAAGACATAATTTTATTATATTCCAAATTGGAAGAATGAAATTAATTTCCATGTGTGCATCACTATCTTTAACTATTTTAAAAAATATTTTATGAGTATGTGTATGCAGTACTCATCTTTTACAATTATCCCTTGGCATTCTTGTTTAGCCTCTTCTCTAATTTATTGCTTTGGGGGACATTTTAAAGAAAATGCAAAGACATCAGAAAATTTCTCTCATAAGTGTTACTGTTTTTTCTTCTCTGTCTTGACTTTGATTATAGCTCTTGTTGGCAGATTATATTTGGACGGTTTGTATAACACTGCTTTTCTATATTTTAAACACTGGTATCTTTTTAACTTGTCCATTCCACTTATTGTGGGCTTATTTTTATAATTTTAGGCTCATCCCACAGATTACTCTCCCCTTCCCCCATTACCTTTTGTTTGACAGCTCTTTCCCCTCTTATTCAGTTCACTTGCTCATTCACTTCTTTGGAATCAACATACTTTCAGTTATTGTATCTTTCATAGCATGTACAGTTAAAGTCAAATAAAACAGTGTTTTTACTCTGCTCATGAGCAGTACAAGGACCTTAGAGCACTCTAACTGAAGAAGAGTGAAAACAATATGCTAGACTGTATGTTGGTCTCATTTTGGTTTTCTCTTACAAATCAAACATTTTGTACCTATTAAAACAATACATATTTATTTAGATTTTTTCACAGTAATGTGCTTATTTACCATCCTGTCTCTTTTCTCTCTCCCTCTCTCTCTCTGTCTCTCTCTCTCTCTCTCTCTCTCTCTCTCTCTCTCTCTCACCAGGAAATGAACTCAGGATTTTGCACTTATCAGGCAGGCACTGTGCATTTATTCAATTGTACTTTTGCTTAAAATGAATATTTAAATTTGCCGTACTGTCCTAATTCTTAAGAAACGCTTTCACAGAATTTTAGGCTGAGATTTGTCTTCTCTTGGCATGTTGAAAATACCACTGCCTTTTCTTCTAGCTCTCATAGATAAAATCATTGAATTTCTGGCCCTTTTTAATCAGTATGTCTTTCCTGGATTGTTTTTGTCTCTTAATACAATATATTTTGTTAATGTCTATTAATAATGTAAAATATTGGCTTTTAATTACATATACATATAATATTTTGATTATATTCATCCCATTTATTTCTCTCCCTTACACTCCCCACATCTTTATTTCTTTTCTCTTATCTAATAGTAGTCTCCCGTCTACTTTTATTCTATCTTTTTAAAAAGTTTCTGCATATGACAGAATACATAAACTACTTGTTTTTCTGAATCTGGCTTATATTCACTTAATACGATAATCTCCAGTTCCATCTGTTTTTCAGCAAATGACATAATTATAGCTGAATAATATTCCGTGGTGTACATATACTGTATTCATCCATTGGTGGGTACCTGGAATGATTCCATGTTTTGGCTACTGTGAATTGTGCCAAATAAAGATGGGTATATGTATTTCCCTTTGGCATGCTGTCTTTAATACATTCACAGAGGGACTGTTAATTCATGTTTCACAGCCCAGTGACTTGAGCTGCCAGTGTTACATGCCTGACTGTCCCAATGGATGGTTTTATAAATTAATTTTATTAGTAAAAATACAGACAACAGTGATTATATATTCTTGTACCCCCAATAGTACAAAGCACCCAATGGGACAGTCATGCATGTACCACTGGCATTTCACAGCAGGGGGCACAGGTTAATTCCTTCAGGTCTTTACCAACGATTCTATTTTTAGTTTTCTTAGGCCCCTCCATACTAATTTACATAGTGGCCGTACTAATTTATATTCCCACCAGCAGCAAAGAAGGGTTCCTTTCCCCTGCATCCTGGCCAGCATCCATTGTTTTTTGTATTCTTGGTGACAGCCATTCTTACTGGGGTGAGATAGACTCACAGTGTAGTGTGAATTTGCAAAAGCTTTTTTGTTTGATGCAGTACCGTTTGTTGATTCTGTTCTTACTTCTTGTGCTATTGGAGTCCTACGTGGAAAGTCTGTGGTTATGCCTATGACTTCAAGTGTTCGTCCTATTTTCTTCTGGAAGTTTCAATGTTTCAGGTTTTAGATCTAGGTCTTCAATCTGTTTGAATTGGCTTTTGTAGAAGGTGAGAGATAGGGCACCAGTTTCATTTTTCTCCATACGGATATCCAGTTTTCCGATCAGCATTTGTTAGAGTATCTTTTCTTCAGTATGTTTTTTTACTTCTTTGTAACAATCATACGACTGCAGTCATGTGGGTTTGTTTCTGTGTCTTCTATTATTCTATTCTATTCTATTCTATTCTATTCTATTCTATTCTATTCTATTGGTCTTCACGTCTGTTTTTGTGCTTGTACCATGCCATTTTTGTTACCATTACTTTGTAGTTTATTCATGCTCCTTGTGGCTGTAGAGTAGTACACACTCTACAGTGTGAATGCAGTGTCGCCATTTTACTGTTAATAGTTATTTGGGTTGTGTCCAGTTTTTGATCATTTCAGATAGTTTGTCTTTTAGCAACATTTATATTTGTTTTTGTTCTTTATATATGTAGACGTGAAGTTGCTGATGATAAGAAACTGCCACGGAGTTTTCAAAATTTTTGAATAAACATTACCTTCCACGGAGAACACGAGCATTCTGATCATCCCACTGACTTACCGACACTGATGTTCTTGGTGGCTTTCTTTTCTTTTCCTTGTTTCTGATTTTAAAGGAGGAGAGGCTTATTTTGAGTCACATCAGTCCTGTATGTGTTTTGATTTAGTTTAATTTTAATTTTTAATTTTAATTCAGTAGCTGGTTAAATTATTTGCATGTGGTTTTCAACATCTCAAATCCTTTAATGGTCATTATCCTTCTAGTGTCTCTTGATTATGATTTACATTTTCTCATTTCTGTTTATATGTTGTACTTCCTCTCTCCTAATCAGTGCTAGGAATGGAACCCACAGCCATGTGCCTGCTAAGCAAGCACTTACCTTACCACTGAGCTACGTCCCTAGGCCTATGTGGGTATACTTTGGATTATATCCTAGATGCTGTGAATGATGCATTGCAAATACTTTTGATTCTATTATGTTCTTTCTATGTATTGATTTTTTCTTTTTAAAATACTAAGCCATTAGTACACCTGGAAGCTCTTATCCCCTCCACACTGGAAAGCAGCTTAAATTTTAATTTGGTTCTTTTTAGCCTTATCTAGACAAATTGGAGTCTGTCCTTCACCTATGTGGTTCAGAGGTTACCCAGAGATTTGAGCAATATTTATAATATAATACAATTGAGCAACACAATAATATAGTTGAGCAATATTTATAAATACAACTTGGGACTGCTCCACTCTGACTCTATCTAGCCCCTCAACAGCTACTACATTTTCCCTGAAATCTGTCCAATGAGACAAGAAAGTAAAACTATGGACTTTCCTTGAAATTAGGGCTTGTTAAGTTACCTAGGCTGGGCTCAAACTTGGAATCATCCTGCCTCAGCCGCTCAAGCGGCCTAGAATGTAAGCATGTGCCAGCACACCTGGCAAGCTATGCATGACATGGATTGGAGTCTGGTTAAAGAAGAAAAAGGAAAATTCATGCACAAACCCCAAACTCCAAATGATTTGTCCTGCTTTGGGTTGCTCTTCAGTGCCTTGGGTGGTTGAGGGGTTTTCAGTATTTTAGCAGACTGCGTAGCTGTTATTTGTGGAACTGCTGTTTGCATAGGATTTAGTCCTAACTAGAAGTAAAATCTTGAGACTCTTTAGTGCATTCGGTTTTATGGATAGGTATCTGATGACAGCGATTCGGGTAATTCCTTACCAGGCTTGGTTTTAAGACAGATTCCGTCAGACGACAGGCAGCAGTAACAGTCGTTTCCCCAGATTTGGGCTGCTCTATGCAGCAGTAGTAAATGCACCAAGAGCCTCCTTTTAGAGTTTGTCCTACCAGGTGACGCGACCCTCTAAATCGGTGAGGGTGAAGCTTTTAGAGATGAGCACTCAAACTTCAACCCAAAACCCACATATTCGTTGCAAAGTGCCAACACTGCAATTAAATTTGAATACTGAAGTTTAGGTTTAAAACAAAACCCCTCATACATTAACATCTTTTATCTTAAAAGAAAAACAAATAAGATGCATGCCATAGGTTCACTGTCACCGCGGACTCCACAATGAGTAAGTAAGCAGCAAAGTTATAGGTTAGTAGTTTCAACAAATGTAAGTTTCAGGTCTGCATGGGGCCCAATAAGGGAAAAACATACTTCCTGTGGTCAGTGAATGTTAAATCATTATGATGAACAACTTCAGCCCTGGTAAATGACTCCAAAATAATACATAATTTAGAACGGTGATGGATTTGGGTGTGCCCAAGGAAAGGAAAATTGCCTGCAATATTAGGAAGTTCAAGAGACATAACCATCTGTGACTTGATGGAGGGGGGTGTAACATAAAGATGTATGATGCCATTTGTAAAACTAATTTCTCTTTTCATTTAATCTCTTGTTGCCTAAGAAAGTGCAGCTAGTAATTAAGATACCATTTTGGTCTTGCTTATAAATGCTGTTGCCTTCATTAAATTTCACACTTGTGAAAAGGAGCTATTAAGAGACAGCCTAAGGTAACACTTTTGAATAGCTAACTTTGTTAAAAATACGTTTTCCAAATTTCTTGCAATAAAATGTAATTGCATTTTCTGTTTTTACTTGCATAGAATCTTCTCACATATTATCAATTAGAGATAAGTCTTGGTGCTAGAGGGAATATTCTGTTAAACTGAAGTAGTACAGTGACTTTTGAATCTACTTTTTCCTTACCATTCATAATTAATAAAGTTGTCTGGTTGTTCTGCTAGTTTTTCTGGAAATTCCTTTCTCATAAAGTTAAGGAGTGGCAGAGGACAGATTCCAGTATGTACTGTTTTGAAGCCGTGTCAAATATTTTTAAAATTGTGCTTAAAGTACACGCAATTATTAGGCAACAACAGTAAATAATTATTGAGTCCGTTCTGTAACCCTAAAATACCTTCATAAGAGCCATAAAGTTAAACTGAAAACAGTTTAAGAACAAGGGGACAAGAAAACACTATACAGTCTTTTACGTTAACGTATAAAAATAGGGCCTATGAAAACATGGCTATAGGCCGGGGATTTAGTTCAGTGGCTTAAGTGCCTGCCTGGCAAGCACTAGGTCATGAGTTTGATCCCCAGTACCAAAAAAAAACCGAAAAAACAAAAAACAAAAAACAATGCATGGCTATGTAGTAAAACTATACATAGAAAATTGATACATAGAAAAAATTATTGCTATGTTGTGAATGAACAGTGACCTTGTGAGGTGTCTTTTTTGTTTTATGTGTTCTGAGTTTTTTCCACTGAGCTTCTTCTAATCTTCATTTCTGCGACCAGCCTACGATGAGGGTACCATAAGTGATGAAATGCTCGCTCAGATCTCTGGAGTCTGAGGCACAGGATCACAAAGTGAAGCCCAGCTTGGGAAATTCACCGACTTAGTGAGACGCTGTCTCAGAGTAAATCCACAAAAGAGGACTGGGACGTGGTTCGGAGGGAAGCCCTTGGGTTCAACCCCCCATACCAGATACACAAAATCAAAACCAACACACAAAACATCATTCATTTGAAGTCTGTCATTTTAAAAAGTGACACTATTAAGATACTTCTGTCTCTTTCTTCAGATACTGATAAAAATATTGTCCATTACGCATTGTTAGCCTCGAAAGGTTATCTTAAATAAAAAAAAATCTAGTTTTATCTTTTAGGTTTACTTTGTTCTTTGGTTCTTCCTGGTGTTAACGGGGATCCTAACATCAGAAGTAACCAATGACACCCCTCAGTTCCTTGTGTCTGATGAAAAACTTCAAACAAGACGCTTTGTCGGCTGTCATATTGAGTCTTGATAGAGTTCATTGGAAGATGATAGATTTTCAGAGCAAGAGAGATTACAGCTTCAAGCGTGAAGGTGAGAAAGTGCTACACGGCAGTTGCACTGAATTCAGATTTCATTTATAAGATTAACTGTCTTTCAAGCAATATCCTTTCCTTCCCCCAAGGTCATTGTTCTTTCACAAGAAAAAGGGGCTGTGTTGACCTAGCAGGTCCTCTAGGTCCTTGTAGTTTGTTTAGAGACCTTGAGGTTTCTCCAGCCCCTCACAATGGTCTAGACTTTGTACAGGCCTTGGACCTTATCAGCACACTCACAGGATATTATGTTCTCACCAGCTAGAGTTTGAAACCGCAGCTTATGTGGATTTTGTCTATAGCTAATGACTAGGAAAGTGAAGGAAAAAAAAGCCACATGGTCTTGCCTTTCAAGCAGCCCCAGCAGCCCCCCTCCCAGGCCTGTTAATGTCTAACTTTCTGCCAGCTCTAGGGCTGCTAACAGGATGCGGTCAGTGTGAGTGACCAGTCTCCGGCCCCACACACGCCTGGGATCATGCGGTCCTGCAGTCCCTCCCTATCTGTGGGGGTTTTGCCCTGCAGTTTCAACCAAAGCTCAAAACATGGTAAATGGAAAATACCACAAGTAAACAGTCCATAAATAAATTTGTAAGTGAACGCAATTCAGAAGTTTTAAACTGAGCACTGTTTTTAGCAGCAGGATGACACCTCGTACCATCCCGCCAGGGACACGGCTCCTCTCGTGCCAGCACGGCCGCGCTGTGTGTCAGGCCTCGGCAGCTGTCTGGGTTATCAGAGACTGTTTCATATTGCAGCGCTCGAGGGAACATGCAGGCTGCTCCATTATTTCTTCTGTCTCAGGATCTTTTCACTTCGAATAATGTCATTCAGGTTCATTCGTGTTACTGCAAACGAGGAAGTCTCTAGAGCTTTCTAACATTCGCGATAGGGCCCTACATGGCCTGACGGGACCGTGGCACCTGTGATGTAGGATGGATGGGATTTAGGGAGCTGGGCAGGACAATGCTGTGGCGGTTGGGGTCCAAAATGCCCCCAAAGGCTCCTTGTGTGAGGGCTGGTTACCAGCTGCTGGCCTTTTGGAAGTGATTGGATCATGAAAGCGCCAACCTCAGAAGGTGCCTTGGTTCATCGGCTGAGCGGGTTGCTGAGAGTGGGGCCCGGCTGCAGGAAGCAGGCAGAGGAGCGCGCTGCTGACGGGGTGTGCAGTCCCCACTTCCTTGCTCAGGTCAGGGCTCATTGGTCTTTCTCTAACCCTAAGCCTTTCCTTCCACACCCTGCCACCAAGGAGTTTTTGCCTTGCCAAAGGCCTAGGAGCCCTGAAGACAACCTTGGCTGAAATCTTTGAATCCGTAAGTCAAAGTAAATCTTTCCTCCTTTAAACTGTTTGTGTCAGGGATTTTGTTACAGTACCAAAAGGCCGACTAACAGATGATTATGTTCCATATCTTGGTGGTGGTGGTGGTGGCTGTCCAAGTGTATGTTTGTCAAAATTCACAGTACTGCATACCCAAAAAAGATGAATACTTTTGGTTGTAAATTACACCTCAATAAAAATTATTTTTTAAAAAACACTATATGATAAAAATTCTTCATAGCTTCACAGAATCTCAAAACTTTGGAGATTCTAGGGTCAGGGATTTAGCTCAGTGGCACAGCACCTGCCTGGCAAGTGTGAATCCTGAGTTCAATTCCTGGTACCAAGAAAAAAAATTGGAAATGCTTTGGAAACATTGGCACTCTCATCTATTACTGGTGGGAGAGCAAAGTGCCACTCACTTTACCTAAAGGGAGTTGACAACATCTAAAATAGAATTATGTAGACACATGTGTTCGTTAATTTAGCAGTTCTATTTCAAGGAGAGCACTCCATTTTTACTACTGCCTACATTCCACCTTGTATTAGTCACTTGCCTATTGCTGGGACAAAATATCTGAGACCTGCAAATTATAGAAGGGAGGGTTTATTTGGCTCACGGTTGCAGAAGTTTCAATCCATAGGCTCTTGGCTCTAAGGCACAAACATCATGTTGGAGGAGGGCAATAGAAGGAAGGTATCCTCCTCACAGCAGCCAAAGCATAGAAAGAAGGGAGTGGCCAGGGGTGAGAATATACCCTTGCAGGTCACAGCCCAGTTACTCCCCACTTCTGATGAGGCCCCACCTCCTAATGGCACATTCAGCTACGAATTTATCAGTGGACTAATTCATTGATAAATTATCCAGGCATTTTCCAAAAGCCCCACTTCTGAATACATGAGACTTTGGGGGTGCATTTTAGATCTAAATCCTAAAACGCTTTGTCACATGGGATAAGAGACCACTTTTGTTCAGCGTTGTGTTGTTGTGAAGGTTTTTTTAAATGCATTTATATGCAAGTAGAGATGAACATTCTCCTTCTGCTTTTTATAGATATACCTGCTTTACGTTCAATTAATGCTTTGCTTTCTTCCCTTCGGGTAGCTCAAAGAGTGTCACATGTTGCCACATAAAGAGCAGCCTCTTCATGGGTTTTCTGCGAGGATGTGGGGGGAGGATGTGACATTTCAAAAAATCTACTGAGTACAACAATATTGTACTGAGTGCATAAATTGTATGAATTCTAGTTAACTTTAGGGTTTGTGTCCATGTTATGAAAGATAAGCTCTTCAGTCAGATTAGATTAGACCCTGTTTGACTCCATCTGTCTCTATCTGAACTCAGTTACACCTGCAAAATCCTGTTTTCAGGTAAGGAGGTACTGGGGTTCCAAAGTTCAACACCTTTCTTTGTGGAATACAACTCAGCTCAGAGCAAATAGGCATAGAGTTCTCTTTGGAATGGCAAGATGTTTTAGAAATTCTTAGTGGCTGTGGTTGTGTAACATGGCATCTATTTTATGCCACTCAATTGTACACTTAAAAATTATTAAAATGGAAACTTTTATGTATATTTTATAGCAACTCAATGAAATTTTTGCCTCCTTAAAAATGTTTACTTTTCTTTCTCTGCTTTAAGGAGTATAGATACTTGTAATTCAAAACTTCAAAGATTTACATTTAGCATGATGGGACACACCTATAATCCCAGAACTCTGGGAGGCTGAGGCAAGAAGGGCAAATGTTCAAACCAACCTGGCAATTTAGATATTTAGCAAGACCTTGTCTCAAAAATTAAAAGGGCTGGGGATGTAGCTGAGGAGTATAGCACCAGTGAGTTTGATCCCCAGTACTATTTCTATAATGAGAGAGAGAGAGAGAGAGAGAGAGAGAGAGAGAGAAACTTCAACACTCAAAAGCAACTCATTTTTCAAAATGAGAAACAATTTTGTTTCAGTTGTTGGTAGGAGTACCACTTCTTTTCTTTAAAATTTTTTATTTGTGGTACATGATTACATTAATCGTAAAGAGATGGTACATGTACATAACACCCTAATTCATTTTTTAAATTTTTGTTCGTTCGTTGAAGGTAGGTCTCACTATATTGTTCAGGCTGGCCTTGAAATCATGGTAATCCTCCTGCCTCAGCCTCCGGAGCATAGGCATTATGGGTATACACTGCCATGCCTAGTTCAGGCTACCAACTGGCTGGTTTACTGTGTTAAAAAGCTTAATTTTGAGATCACTCCAAATTAGGTTATCATTTTTACTGTTAGGGAACAGTGAAGGAAATGATAAATTTTTATCACATTGTTATAATTGCTGATTTTATTGTTTTCTTTACAGAAAAATGTAATAGTTTTCCTTTGTTAAGTTTTAGGCATGATTACTGTTAGTAGAATTTGATAAAAATAAGAGGTAAGGTAGTATTTTGATTTGGCTACATCTGCCCTTTTATAGAAGCATGTTGTTTTGATTTGAACAGCAGAGGCTGTTGTCCTCGGCTAAGAATAAGAAGTGGAAGATGAGCTGGAAAATGAACTTCAGGACTCACTAAGGAGGTGACAGATCCAAGGCGAAAGAAATGAGGGGAATTAAGCTAATAATGCGGAAAAACATGCATGTGTTCCGTGGGAATGGATAGAGATTTTTCTGGGAACTAAGGTACCCCTTTTTTTGCTTTTTATGGTTCTTTCCCATTGTCCCCCCAGCGCTGGGTGGTGTCATTTTGCATGCAGGTGGAATCACGGTGAAGTTAGAGTTCCTCTGGCGGTCACTCTGGCTGCCCTCTTAGACCCCAACAATCCTGGCAGCTCCTGGGAAGAGTGACCGCTGGCCTGCAGGCATCTTGTCCTCCAAGATAATCAAGCTGAGGGGCGGGGCTGATATTTCACTAGGTCAGGAGGGCAGTACAAAATTATGGCAGGGTAATAAATTCCCTTCGCTTATTTTCACTCCTTCCTGGGGGTCGCTGGAGGGCAAAGGTCTGGCTTTCACGACTTCAGGCCGAGCTTGCGTGTCACTAAGGGGCCCAGAAGAGGAGTGATACACAAGCACTTCAAGACATAATTTGTTTCACAAAAAAAGAGGAGGTTATTTCAAAGGACTCTACTATCTCTTTTTGCCATGACTAGCTGAAGAAAATTTCTTAGGTAAGTCCTGCTGAAGGTTCTTTTTGGCAACGATTCTATGATATAATGCTCTAGAAAACAGTTCTAAAGCTTACCTGGAAAATGAAAGCAGGGCAGACATACTTACCTGTTACTGATAGTCAAATCTGGATGAATTAAAACATTTATTCACGTCTTACTAGATAATTATCTTATCAGCTTAAGTTTCAGAAAAGGCAAAGTGAAGATACTATTAGTCATTAACATTTTGCCCTTAAAAAAACTTTTAAAAAGCTGTGGTAATTGGATGACTTTCAGCGAGATAAACCATTAGAGTTTATGAGTCACGTTAACAGAAGCCCGCTCCGTTCATCAGTTTGTTCTCCAATAAACATAAAACCCTCTGCCTGGAGTTCAGAGCACAGCAAGGGAGAGCAGGAAAGCCGAAACTGGAAATCAGAAAGCGGTAAGTAGGAAGTGCTCAGTAACCTTCTGGTCCCGGGCTCCTGATAAAGGCCCGGTGCTGAGCGCCGGGACCTTGGACCTCGGGACCAAGGGCCCAGAGCCCAGGGCCTTGGCTGCCCTGGGGAGCTGCTCTGTGGTCTCCAGGACGCGCAGAGCCTCGTCACATGTATTTCCGAATGTCCCTCGGTAGTGACGACGGCAGCGGCCCGGGAGGTGCGGGCGGGTGGAAGGGACCCGTCTGGGCCGCGCTGGGCGCTTGGCACCAGCGCACAGGCCAGGCCGCTTGTCCCCCCAGCCTGCCTGTGCTAGAGGCACATTCCCGTGCGTCTGTGCCTGAGCTCCTCGGCAGCGTCCCGGCCTCCCACTGCACCGGCCTGAGGCTGCGGAAGAGCTGCTCGGCGCCTCTTCCCCCGTGTCCTTAACTCACCCACCGCCAAGTTAAAGAACAAACACAAAACAAAATGATGGGGATTGAAAACACGCGCGCATGCGCACACACACAAGAGCAGGGACGCCACTTGCCGGTGTGAGCGAGGAGCCCTGTGCGTGCCCCTCTGCACCCTTACGTGGAGATTCTCTTGGCTGCAGGCTGTGGAGGCAGCGGCATGTGACTGACCACAGACCACCATCTCGTAAAAGCCCCCACTGGTTTTTCCTTTTTACCTCTGACCATTTGCCTCATTTTGTTTTTGTTTTTATGGATTTTGCTCTGCACTTACCTTGAGGTTCTTAAAACCTTTTTGTAAATTGAAGAATATTTATGTCTATTATTATAAGACTATCGAATTAATGTATTTACCTAAGAACATTTTTTGTCATGATTATTGGAAAGCATTATGCAGGTCTTACTGCATGTGAATTTTCTTTCAAAATAAGTCTTAGATTTAAACATTTGTTTAGCCAGTTGTGGTGGTGCACAACTTCACACTTGAGAGACTGAGGCAAGAGGATTGCTGTGAGTTCGAGGCCAGCCTGGACTAGACAGTGAGTTCAAAGCCAGCCTGAACTGCACGGTGAAATCCTGTCTCAACCCCCTCCCCTTCAATTTTTAAAAACCTATTTAAAAAATTGTTCTGTTAGGGTTTTTTTTGGTGCAATAGAGAAGCAGAATACAAGAAAAAGTCAAAGTGGCCTTTTTATTTAAAGAACGTGGAGAGGAGCCCACAACCAGCAACGGTTTGGCTTTCTTCTCTGACTGGATATGGGAGTGTGGGGTTTATGTGACCTTTGAACAGATGTGGTGCTTGGGGTGGGCATTGATGATGCATGAGGAGCTGATTAAAATTTTCTTTGCGTGCACGGGGAAGAAAGGAGGAAGTTGTAATGGGGAGGGGGAGGACGTGGCCGGCAGGGTAAGCATCCCTGATCTGGCCTTCCACCATGTTGAACTGCTGCCATATTGTCCTGTAATTTATTCTAGGCAAAAAACTCTTTCAGTTTTACAAGGATATACCGAATGCCAGATCTTTGTCTGTGGTGAAGAAGATATATCAAAAACATACCTTTCTCCATCAAAAAACTCTTAGAATTAATAACCAACTCCAGCAATGTAGCAGGATACAAGATCAACAAACAAATATCACCAGCATTTGTGTACACCAATAATGAATGAGATGAAAAGGAAATTATGAAAACAATATCATTCACGGTAGCTTCAAGAAAAATGAGCCACCTTGGAATTAACCTAACCAAGAAAATGAAAAATCTCTACAAAGAAAACTACAGTGCTCTGAAAAAGGAGATTGAAGAAGTTGTCAGAAAATGGAAGCATATCTTCCCTTCTAGATAGGCAGAATCAATATTGCCAAAATGGTCATACTTCCAAAACTATGAGACAGATTCAGTACAGTCCCAATTAAAATACCAACAACATGCTTTAAAGATCTAGAGAAAACAATCCTAAAATTCATATGGAGTCAGAAGAGACCCAGAATAGCAAAAAGCAGTATATTGGACAACGAGAGCAAAGCAGGAGGCTTCACAGTGTCTGATGTTAAGTCATACTGCAAAGCAACAGTGATAAAACCAGCATGGTACTGGAGCAAAAACAGACACATGGATCAATGAAACAGAATAGAAGATACAGAAAAATCTGTAGACACATTCAGTGATTTGATCATTGACAAAGTAGTCAAAAAGATACATTGAAGGAAAAATAGCCTATTCAACAAGTGGTGCTGGGAAAATTGGACAACTGTTTGCGGAAGATTGAAACTGGGCCCATCTCTCTCTCTCTCTCTCTCTCTCTCTCTCTCTCTCTATATATATATATATATATATATAATATATATCACGTACTCTCACCATATTCTAAATTAAAATAAAAATGGATCAAAGATCTAAACATTAAAACAGAAACATTGAACCTAATAAAAGATACAATAAATAAAAACACTTGAAGTAATAGTTATAGGAAAGAATTTTCTAAATAGAACCACAACGATACACAAGTAACAGCAAGAATCAACAAATAGGACTACAACATAGCTTCTGTACAGCTAAAGAATCAATTAGTAGAGTGAAGAGACAGCCCACAGAATGGAAACAAAATTTGCCTACTATTTCTCAAAAAATTCCAATGCCTAGAGTATGTAAAGAACACAAAAAATTAGTGCACCTAAAATAAAAGACCCAATCATGAAATGAAGAGGAAGAAATACAAATGGCCAACAAATATATGAAAAAATATTCGGCATCTCTGGCCACTAAAGAAATGCAACTTAAAACAACACTAAGATTCCATCTTACTACAGAAATGATGACAATTGTTAGAAAAATCAATCAGTGACAAATGGAGGTGTGGCTGTGGTGAAAAAGGAAATTTTCTGCATTGTTGTTGGGAGTACAAACCAGTATAACATTATAGAAATCAGGATGGAGATTTCTCAAAGAATTCTAATTAGAAATTCCATATTACCAGCTATCCCCTTCAATGTATCTTCCCCACGAAAGCATAAATCATCATACTACAATGACACATACATACCAATGTTTACAATAGCAAAGTTCATAATAGCTAAGTCTTGGAAGCAGACTGTATGCCTCTCCATAGTGGTTGCAACAGTCTACACTCCCACTAGCAAGGGAGAAAGATTTCTTGCCCTCACAGCCTCACTAACATTTGATATTGGTTGGTTTCTTGAAAACAGTCCATCTTTCTGGAGTGAGATGGAATCTCAATATTTTTTCAATTTTCATTTCCCAAATGATCAGTGATAGTGAGCATTTTTTCATATATTTATTTGTTATTTGTACTTCTTCATCTGAGAAATGTCTAGTCATTTCACCTGCCAATTTTTTAAAATTGGGTCTCTAAATTTGGGGAGATCTAATTTTTTAAGCTCTTTTTATATTCTAGAAGTTAGTTCTTTGTCTGAGGAGTATCTGACAAAATTTTTTCGCATTTTGTGGGTTGTCTCTTCACTTTGTTAGTGGTTTCTTTTGCTGTGCAAAAGCTTTTTAATTTGATGTGATCCCAGTTTTTGATTCTTTGTAGTGTTTCCTTTGCAATCAGGATTTTATTCATAAAGTCTTTGCCTACTCAGAGTCTTACCTATTCTACCTTCCAGCCGATAGTTTCTGTTTTTATATGTAGATCTTTGATCCACTTCAATTTTAATTAGTGCATGTTGAGAGACGTGCATCTAGGTTCAATTTTCAGCACATGGAAAATCAGTTTTCCCAGCACCATTTATTAATGAGGCTATCTTTCTTCCAAGGCAGATGTTTGACCCTTTTGTCAAATATAAGGTATTTGAGTGTGCTTGAAGTTTTTCTCCATCTTGTGTTCTGTTCCATTGATCCTCAGGCTTGTTTTGTTTTATTTTTTGCCAGTACCAGGCCTTTTTTTTTTTCTTTTAAATCATGGTATCTTTGTAGTGTAACTTCGAATCAGAGATTGTGATGCCTCATGACTTGCCCTAGTTGCCCAGAACTGCTTTTGCTACTCTGGTCTCTTCTGTTGCCACGTGAATTTTAGGATTGTTTTCTCTAGCTCTGTGAGGCATGCTATTGGTATTTTAATTGCGTTGAGTCTGCAAAACAGTTTTGGAAGTATGGCCATTTTCACTGTATTTGTTCTGCTTATTCAAGAACATGGTGTGTTTCCATTTTATCATGTCCTTTTTCATCTTTTTCAGAGTATTATAGTTTTTGATGTATAGGTTTTTCTCTTTCTTTGTTTGATTCCTAAGTATTTCATTTTTCTTGATGCTATTATAAAAGGTGTTGTTTGCCTGATTTCTCTCTCAGTGAGTTTGTTATTTTGTATAGGAAGCCTACTGATTTTTGAGGGTTGACTTTTGTAGCCTGCTACACTGCCAAGTTTAGTTATTAATTTCAGGAGTCTTTTGGTGGGCTTTTGGGGATCTTCTATGTAGAGTGCCAAGTCATCAGCAAAAAATGATAATTTAACTTCTTCGTTTCCTATTCTTTTTATTTCTTTCTCTTGTCTAATTGCTCTGGATAATGTTTCCAGAACTGTATTGAACAGGAGTGGTGATAGTGGACGTTCTTGTCTTGTTTCTGATTTTGGAATGAAAGCTTTCAGTTTTGAACATTATTATGAAGTTGGTTGTTGATTTGTCACAGATTGCTTTTACCAGATTGAGATAAAGATCTGTGATTCCAGTTTTCTGTAGGCTTTTATCATGAATGGGTATTGGGCTTTGTAAAATGTGTTTTCTGTGTGTGTTGAGATAATCTTAGGTCTTTCTGTATGGTTCTGGTAATGTGGTGGATTACAT
>PVJX010035210.1:0-18408 GCA_004027295.1 Dolichotis patagonum | reverse complement strand
ATGGAGCAACTGGAAGATAGTGAGTTCACACTCTGCACCCCTCCATTATATCCCCGGGTGAGGTGGCTGATTGGAAAAGTGTAACACTGACAGAAACCCCAAGACCTAGGACTACAGCCTGTTTGTTGCACAGATGCACACACACATTTGGTGGCTGAAGTAGTCGGTGAAACCAGTAATGTGGAATCATCTGAAGCAGCAGTGAGGAGATAGTATTTGGACTACAGAGAACTCCACTTACAAAAGACCAGTTCCAACCCCACATTCAGAGGCCAAGATCAGCTCTGTGCTCAGCACACCTCTGGGATGTAATATGGACAATATCACAGAACGCTAAACACTAGAAGAAGGTAGGTTCTTGGGATAGCTATGAAAAACCAGCTATATCTGGAGGACATCCCTGAGGAATGGACATCTCCATTCTTTTTTGAGAGGCCTCAATGGTAGTGGTAGAGCTATATATCATGAGAAGTTTGTGGGCATCAACATAGCAGAAAAAAGAAAAAAAGAGAAGGTGGAGAATGACAAGACACAGAGGTGGGCTGTGGCCTCAGACCCCCAGCCAACCCTGGACAGACCTGAAACTCAATGAGACAGATGAAGTTGGAAGTCAAACACTGGAACTTTCTGCAATGATAACAACAAAAGTAAAAAAAAAAAAGGTGGAAACATGCTATAGAAAATATGGTCTCTCAGGTGCCAAAAGAAATGTTGCTAAAAATTAAAGGTATTAGAGAAGACACAAATAAAAGAATAGATGACCTTAGAAAAAGATGGAAACAAAAAATGCCCAACATAAGAGAGAAATGAAAAGAGATCCAAACAGTGACCCAGGAAATTAAAACTGCCATTGAAAGTATATATGAATGAAGGAAAGGATAGAATTTCAGATCTTGAAGACAGAATTGCAAATACTGATAACGAAAAGAACAATAACTCAAAAATAGCAAGAGACCATGAGAAATCAATCCAACAGCTCCAAGATGAAGCAAAGAAGAATAACAGGCAATTGATTGGGATCAATAAGAAAGCTGGAGACAACACAAATGCCATAACAATCATAAATATATATGTACCCACCACAGGAGCAGCCAACTATGTAAGACAGTTGTTGGTAGGCATGGAAAATTGAATGAGCAATAACACAATTGTAATGGATGATCTCAACACTCCATTGTTGCAGAGAGACAGATCAATTAGAAAATCAGCAAAGCAGTATCAGAGCTGAACCAAACCAGTGAACAAATGGAGTTAATTGGAGCACTGGTTAACCACCACTCCACGCCTCTCCACCACTCTGAGGACTTCCAGATCAGAGGAATCCAGGTGCCTAATCAAATCCCCTGAACCAAGGTTCTGGCAGCCAATGCAGGAAGCACCCAGGATGCAGCAATGGGCTGATTCAGAGGAACATATCAAGAAAAGGAGCAAAATATAACCTCAGCCCTCCAGCCCACACAGAGCAAGTTCAGGAGACACAGACAGAGTTCAGAAATCATGCACCTATGAAACTGTAACAACTTAAGTAAAGAAGCAACTTAGTCCTTGCATTGTTTGGTTAATTTTACACATGTATGTCTGATGATCTGGACAGCTATTTTGGAGATAACAAGAGGCACTATGGTAGCCATTGTTAATTTGCTGTTAATATCTTGTTTTGAAGTACTATATCATTTCATTGGTTTCTTTTGTTTGATTTTTGTTTGATTTTATTCTATTTTGTTTTGTTATACTTTATTATGTCTGATGGTATGGACAGCTATTTAGAAAATAACAAGATAAAGTATAGAAGCAATTGTTGATTTCCTATCATCTTGTTTTAAATCCCATATTGCTTTCATTACTTTGATTGACTTTATTTTGTTTTTTTTTTCAGTTTTATTGTCCTTAAAATAAAAATAAAAAAATCTGTTATGCAATGTACCAATTTCCTACAAGAAATGTAAGTATTATGCACTGCAAATATGTACTAGTAAAAATAATTTCCACTGGTATCTTTCTAATGAGTATTTATTATTATGTCAGCTGGTGTCCCCTAAACTTTATTTGCTATTTTTTATTTACAGAAAAAAATAAAACAAAAAAGGTAGAATTAATACAGAATTTCAAAAAAATAACAGTAAGAAATAACTATTCAAAAAATAACTAAGAGATCACTATTTGATAAATTACATATTGTTAACTTCTTTTACTTTTAAAATTAAATTTTTAGTGATTTTGCAAAAGTTGCCCTACACAAAATTATGACAAAATTTTCATTGAAATTTTTTGTTAAATGAGTAAGGCAAAACCCATTTTTAACAACAACATTTAAATTTTCTCTTTTCTGCTTTTTCTATTTTCTTGGTAGATATCAAATATGACATTGAAAAACATTATTCTATCACAGTAAATTTGTAAGTATAGAGGAGAAAGGTTTTTTCCTTTATTCTTTTAGATTCCATATCTGAAGTTTGCAAATTAAGCTCACAAGAGTAAGATTAATAGAGAAAAAGTTTATGTGCACAGAGTTTCATAGAAAATAAGTAAAAACTCAAAGGAGTAGCATGACTTGCAACTTATATGCTATTGTAACAAGGGTGATAAATTGTGGGAAAGTGACCTGACAGAGAAGAGGGATTTAATTGCCTAGGGGTGATAAATGTGACAGGGGAAATATATGGGGAAACTGATGGTAGGGAAGGATTATTAGCGATGCTGATGTTTGTTTGTGCAAACCCATCTTGACCCCTCTCCAGTGATGAGTCTTCTCTGGAACCATTCTTATCATTTTTGGTAAACAGTAAAAATTTATGATTCACTTATAGGTGTAAGGAGATGGCACAAAGCTCTTTCTGAGTCTACTTTTTTCTCAACTGTCTTCAGCTCAAAATAATTCCTATGCAAAAGTAATGTATTTTGAGTTTATATATTCTCATTCCCTTCGTGAGTATAATAAACATCACATTTCCTTAGAATTTGAATTTGGCCCAGAGTTTAAAAAACAAATTAAAGAGCAAAACAAAATAAATTAAACTGTTTCTAAGGCATTTTTTAAATGTCTAAAATATATTGGGAGCTGAGAATATCAAAATAGTGCTAAAGAAACAAAAATGAATGAAACACAATCCCTCTGTGTGAAAAGTCTGTTGAAACTCTGCTTGGCCCACGTGACAAGATGGATTGCAAAATGGGACACAGTGCTTTCCTTTCCTACACTCCTCCACGTACAGGGTGGTACTGAAGAGTGTGTTATCCTCGCTTTGGCGTAATGCCCATCCACACCACTTGATTTTGTCATCCTAGGCTGTGCCCCAGGGACCTTAAGACCCAGAAAAACTATGGGGGCCTAGCCACTCATCTGTGAATGAGCTCTGGTGATGAGAGAGGTGACTTTGAGCATCCAGCCCCTGGTAAAGCTGGCCTTGAACCACAAAGACACTAAGGCCTGAAGAACTGCCCAGCTACATCCAGAATCTTGAGCTAAATTAGTGTTGTCTGCATCAATCTGCAACAGATCAGGCTAGAAACCAACTGGACCAATGTGCTTGGTATCACAGTAGAGGGGGAGATGAGCAGCCCCCATGGCTTTCTGTCTTAGCTGCTTTTGACCTTGTTGACCTATAGCTTAAGATAATGATTGTTGAGATTACCTTAGAAAGGAATATTCTAAAAAAAAGTAAAAACATCAGGATGAAGGAGAAACCATTGTGATTTCTTAAGCAATTTCTACTCCCTGCAAATGTCTTGCTGGGACTGGGATGCAAAGTCATGCAAGCAACAAAGGCAACGGGTTGCTACATTCAGCTGGAAGTTCTCATTTTGGGATCCAATGATGGGTGTCACTGGTGCTGTCAGGAAAGTAACATAGGGACACCGTGGCCCTGAGACGCAACCCCACCAAGCCTCCAAAAATTGCCTGATATGTCCAAGTTAACATGGGGGAGCCCCACAGCTCTTTCTTTGCCCCACAGTAGCTTTGTCTTTGTAGCTCTAATTCAGTTGAGTCAACCTCTTCATACTTTCTGGGTTTTTACTTTTCCACAGGCCCACAAATAAAAGTCTGTCTTCCCCCAAGCCCTCTGTGTTCCTGTCCAAACTTAGCAACTAACTGGAACTTTCATCAGATTCTTGCTTTATGCTTCATGGGGTCATCTTAACCATCTTTGTAGATAAGAACTACCTGGAGATTGCTAAATTGCAAATTCTGGTTTATTCTGGGAACAAAGAAGTTGCATTTCTAGCAAGATTTCAGGTGCTATTACTGTTTCTAGGATGAATCTAAAATATTAAATGACTGCATGATGAGTGACATTAATCTCTGCCAACCAGAGGCCAGCTGTGGGTAACATTTCTCAGTTAAGGTGCCTGATCCTTGTTAAGAGGTCCCTGTTCCTGCTCATTCACTGGGAGGTATGTGAGTCCAGACTCTGCCTGACAGGAGGGGGCAAGGGATTAGGCTGGTTGGAAGTTCTGTGTGATGGGCAGCTCCATCACAGAGCAATCTGTGGTACTTCATGTCCTTCTTAAGTATTCCTGCACCACAAGGTGCAATGGTTATTTGGGGCATGAACTCCAGAATATCTTCTATTTGTCTCTGATTATTTTATCCTTGTTGTTCCTACTGCTGGCCTCTCTTAATTCTTTTTTCTTGCTTTGCATAGCTCATCCAAATTCAAATACTACGGCTAATTTCCTCCAAGTCTCCCATCTATTATTTAATTTTATGGACTCCAGTAACTCCTCCTCCTGTAGTACATGGAAAGGCAATCCTGTTGGGGTGTGATGGATTTCTGACACCTGCTACTCCTCCAAGTAGCTTTGTTTCACTCAGAAGTGCAAACCTTCATCTTCTACTTTGTCACCCTTAACACTATGGGTAGAATCTGTGGACCACCAATGTCACCTACTACCTTATGAGAAATGTAGATTCTCTAGCTCAGTCCCAACTATCAAAATATAATCAGTACTTCAGCAAGGCTCCTAGGTAAGTTCTATTAAAACCTAAAGCATACTAGAGTGTAAATTTCAAAATATCTAGTTAGAGCTGCAGTGCATATTTCTGTTCAACTTTTAAACAATGATAGATTTTTTTAAAAAATATGATTTCAAACCTATTCTTGGGACTAGCTTTGTGATTCCCTTTTACTTGAGGAAAGGTAAGGGAATTACAGCTATTTCTAGAGTCTGTGACAATTGAATGACCTAAGTTGTACAAAAATGTCTTGCTCTGTGCCTACCATGCTTGTGTATAGAAGAAATAATTTTTTTTTATTCCAAATAGAAATGAAAAGAATTAAAAATATTGAGAACAATGCATGGAAAAATAAAATGTTACAGTACTTATACATTGATATTCAATGCTTTACAAATACAGAGCAATACATGAATTGTATGCTTTTTTTTTTTTATCGGTATCAGGGATTGAACTCACAACCTTACACTTGCAAGGCAGGTGCTTATGCCACTGAGCTAAATCCCCAGCCCCTTAGAGCAATACATGAATAATTCCTAAAGTTTGTTTATTAGCTTGGAGCAAAATGATTTATTTTATTCAAAGATACATGTATATGTTTCAAAATTCATACTTTCAAACCCTGAATAGTGCAAGAGATTTGAAATCGGAGAAACATTTATTTTACTATTGCTAACATGACTGGTTTGTACTCAACATATAAAGCAAAATGTTTCGTTCCCATACAGAATGCATGCTTAGGATCTGACTACTGCTGACTATGGCAATATTTTGATGAAAGTTACTTTGTAAGCATCCAAACTTAGTGGAGAGTTTAAATACATGTACTTGGAATTTGATGCTTCCTTAGTGGCTATGGACATGCAGAGCTCATTTCAAAGTGGGATTGTAATTAAGCAATATTAATCACCTAGAGAAAAAGGTTTCTGTTATCATGAAATCAACAATGAATGAAAAACTTTAGCACAGTTACCCGCCTTCATGCATTATACAAAGACTTTTACAGTTTGCTTATCTGTAAATCAATACAAAGATTTATGTAATGATATTTTTGTACCTTGAAACTGACAGTAAAAAGGAATAGTCCTCCCAAGTGATTTCCCTTTTATTATGGTTCTGTTAAATGTCATTTTGAGTATGAGTAAAGCAATCAAGTTGCTTTCCAGTGCCCCAGCTAGAGTTTATGGAACCTTTCCATTCATTATCCCTGAATTTCCTTTCCTATGCTAACAAGAAAGGAGAGCTAAACCTACCTTTACTTCTTCTTCTCCTTCTGATTCTTTTTACATAAAATCTGTTTTAAAATCAAATCACTCTAAAGAAAACATGACTGTTTCTCTGGAAAAATCTCAGGTTGTCTATCTAAGAAAAGTCCCTATAGAATCATTTTGGATTCAAAATTTTAAAATAGTCTAAAAGCATATATCCAGTCATCTCTTTAGATAAATGACATGAAATTGCCAATATTTGGCAATATTTTAACCAGAAAATGGTAATTTCATGTCTTTCAATGTAATAATTTCCTGCTTCTAGAATTAAAGAGACATTTCATGTTGACATTTTCTATTAATTGTAGTGTCAGTGAGGAAGAGAGATTTTATAATGGCCAAGGTTTTAACATGTTTTCTGACCCAGTTCTTGACATTTTCTGGGTCACATCCTTTAGAAGTCTTTAATTTACATATAAAACCCACTCAGTAAGCAGAACAAACTTGTACTATTCTGATTAATTCTTAGTATTTGTGTCAGCAGCCACCAGGCAAACCACTGCTTTATAGTGAGAAAGGGGAGAAAATAAGAAATGAGGGTGACTTTTCTAAAACCATCATTTGGAAAAATTGAAAACTAGAATGACCTCATTTTTTAAAAAAAAAATGTTCCCTTTAGGTAAATGCTTTGACCAAAAAATATTACCCATGGAACAATTATAATGGAAAAGCTTGAATAACCATTCAAGCCCTCAATGCTACTTCTCAAGTTTTACTGGGTGAATGGTGAGCAAAGTTAGAATTTTGCTCGATACACAGCTGGAGTGTGCCACAGAATAAAAGACTCAGCCCAGACCTCCGCCCTTATTGTTTGCCATCCAGCTCAGTGAGAACTATTGTTTTTAATGATTCCTCAGAGGAATGGTGAAATTCCGAACTCCCTTCAAAGCCATTAAGGAACTTTGTCCAGCAAAGCATTGGCCACTAATCTATTTTGTTGCTTTTTCAATTTCCTGAACACTTGTAAGCTGTTATTTACAGGATAATGGTACATAGTATTAATGGAAGCGAGTTCTAATCAAAAGATATAGGCATAAACAGAGATACAGGCATAGATATAAACATAGATAGAGATAGAGGCATAGATATAGATATTCTGAATAATTATTAAGAAATTCCTCTCAAAAGAGCTCCATGAAATCCAACCTCTTTTGTATGATAAGTTAAATGCTTGGCTCCTTGAGCCCATGATCAAGCCTCATAGTTAGGATGCACCATTAGGTGCACGGCCTCACCTGTCACCCCCAGCAACTGCCTGTGAAGCTCCACATGCTCACTGAGGAGATAGCTTTGTGTTGGAAAGAAAGCCTTTTTCTACCCCTCGTTATCACAGAAGAAAAGCCCTCCCACTGAGCGTTCAAGTTAAGCTCAATTTCAAGGTGAATACAACAGATAGCGCAGCTGAAGCCCCCATTTCGTCTAAACATACCACTACTGGTGGTATTTGAACTGTTTTTTAATTCCCCGTGACTGTTAGAGGAAAGAAAATTTAAAGCACTAATTTTATCAAAAGTTCATCTGACAAAACCCCAACAGATTCAAACTGAACACAAAAGCAAAACATATGCCTGATAGCATATATTATTCTTTCTTCATTGAACTATAAATCCTTTCTTTCAAGCAATAATGTATTCTTTGAAGAATATCTAATCATGTCAGATGAGTAAGTGGATCTGGACTAAAAAAAACTTGCTTCATGTATTATGAGCATTTCAAATCTCCATAGGGAAAACAGAAGATGTATTAATGAAACAATTATAAAGCAACAACCAACAAGAGAGTGAACAGATGTGAAGTTTACTCCAAATATCCCAGAAATAAGTATGTTGACACATTTTCTGGCCCAGTTGTATTCAGCATATAGTCTCACAGAAGCGAAAAGTATTCTCTATTCTCTACAGCTCTGCACAGAGATTAGCATAAAAACATTTTAAAGCTTATATGAGAATTAAAATGATTTTGTTATTCAATATAATAATGTTCAGAGTTACATTCTGTGTGCCTTAACACTTTTAGTAAATTATTTATTTATCTTACTAATGCATTGTTGCATAATGGCTTGAATATTTAAAAATAGCAAAATAAAATAAAATCTTTTCTTGCAGAAGTTCTAGGCAGTGTCTGGATTTCATATAATTTCTCATTAAAACTAGCTATTGCTAGATGTTTTCATCCAATTGTTTTTGTTTTTGCTTTTTGTTTTTTGTTTTTGTGTTTTTGTTTTTTTGGTACCAAAGATTGAATTCATGACCTCGCGCTTGCCAGGCTGGTGCTTATGCCATTAAGCTAAATCCCCTGCCTTCGAATTTTTAAAAATACCAGAGACAAGTAATTTTATAACTTTCCTTGGCCTTTACTTTAGTTTCTTTCACTATTAGAAATCAAGGCTGAGCATTAACATGATTCAAGGGCTACATTATAGATTATATGTATATGAGTTTATTTCTGGGCTGCTAGTCTAGGTGACTCTTTATATGCCAGTACCAAAAATGCATTATAGATTCACTGATAGAGTTCAAAAGTAAACTAAAAAATTCTTTGTAGTCCATTCTCTATTATTAGGAAGAACACTGAAAAATTTTCCTCTTCCCATGTTTCCATGCATCCTACTTCTTTCTTTTTTGCACAAGAGAAAGCTAAGGACAGAGAAAAAATGAGATTGTTTGATTTTTGCCTAAGATAAATTTCAAAAAAATTAAGTCACCACATTGGTTATTCTTTGTTTTTGTTTTCCTAACTTCCCTGAAGCTAAGATGAAATCCTTTATATACATTCATAATAGCATCACAAAAAGAATAAAATAACAAGGAATAAACAACGAAGTGAGTGATATATTTGTATGTTAAAAGTTATAAAACATGGATAAAATAAATTAAAGAAAATGCAAATACATAGAAAGCCACCCAATTTTCATAGCTTGGAATGTGGTGCACCCATTTAATTATTCATGCACACATGTATTGTTAAAACTCACATATCTCAAATGATAAAAAGATTCAATGTGATCCCTATCAAATTTCCAGTGACCTTTTTCATGGGAACAGAAAGAAATTATAAAATTTTAGGATAGTAAAAGAGACACTAAATAGCCAAGGTAATCCCGAGAAAAAGGAAATATTGGAAGCATCACACCATATGATGTCAAATTACACTGCAAACCTGTAGTAATCAAAGTATTTTGGTACTGGCATATAAAGAGTCACATAGACTAGCAGCCCAGAAATGAACTCATATATAGTCGTCCACTTTTGACAAGGTCATCAAGAAGATAAATTACAAATATGAGTTTTTTCAATAACTAGTGCTGGAAAAACTAGATATTCACATGCAAAAGAATGAAATTGGACCTTTCATCTCACACCATATGTAAAAATCAAATCCAAATAGAATAAAGGCATAAATTAACATCAGAAACTATGAACTTTCTAGAGGAAAGCACAGGGAAAATCTCCATCACGTTGCTTTAGGCAGTGCATAAGATAAATCAACAACAATAACAATAATAGCAATAATTAAATTAAAATATAGACAAAGAGCCAGAACACATAATTCTCAAATAAAACATAAAAATATGTAATAGGTATAAGAAAAGGTGCTCAACACTACTAAATAATAGGGAAATATATATCAAAACCATAATGAGATATCAACTCAAACCTGATAGGATAGCTTTAATTACAGAAATCAAGAGATCACAAGTATTGGAGAAAAGGTAACTCTCATGTACTCTAGGTAGGAATATAATTTGACACTGTTTTTAGAGAACAGTATAGATATTCCTCAAAAAATTAAAACTAGAGTTTCTACATGACCCACTAATTTCTTAACAAAATGAAATGGCACTGAACAAAATGAAATTGGCAACATGTAGAGATAGCTATAGTGCCCTGTTCACTGTAAGATAGTTTACCACAGTCGAGATGGTAAACCTCTAAGTGTCAGCTAATGGACCACTGCATAAAGACATTCTGATGCATGTATACAGTGAAGTATTTGTCACTCATTACAGGAGAAGATGCTGACACTTGTAACAACATGGATGAATCTTGAGAACATTTTTGTAAGTGAAATACACAAGACACAGAAATAAAAGTGTTGCATAATCTTGAGCTTGCCATTTTAAAGTGAGATTTAATGTGAAAATAAAAGAGAAAGGTGTTTACCAAAGACGGAAAGAGCAGAGACTCATGGGAGAGGTAGGTCCAATGGCACAAAGTTGCAATTAAGGATAATGAATAAACTTGGAGATCTAATGTAGTCTAAGGAATTTAGTTATTGTGAGCTAAAGTCTGTTAAGAGATTTTAGTTGCTCTTACAACAACAAAAAACAAAATAGAGAACAATATAAGGTAATGCATGTTAATGATTTGACTGTAGAATTGTTTAAATATTTTTATGCATTTCAAAACATGATGTCATGCATTTTGAATATTACATGATGTTTTTGAAGAAATAATTTCTTTGTCCAAAACCCACAAGAGATTCCCAAACACATAAATGAGGTGTGCTCTTCTCACAGGTCAGACCCTGGCATCTGTGTTGGAGTCACAGTGTATTTTGAAATCTGGATTAGCACAATTGTTTTGTCCTTCAGACTAAATATTAAGGGTCCTCACCACTTTGCCACCAGTGAGATCTTTTCTGTCAGCAGCAGCGCTAATTACGCTCCAATTAACCTTAATTAAGACCGTTCTTGTGTAACAGTGCACTCAGAGAGTTCACTAAACAAACAGCTTGACAAATGCTGTCATTTAAAATCCTTTCCAAACATGTCACTTTGTTAATTAGGAAATCAGGTTGTGAAGATTCTATATTCACAGACATTATTTGGGAGATTAAAGCAGAGATGGAGGCTGATTCCTCTTCACACTCCTTAAATGCATTGGTTACAGTGGAATACTCTGCTAGAGATGACCCCACGGGACGGACCATGAAGAACACCACGCCATGTGTGCCCTCGCCCCAGGTGCACAGCCAAGTGGCACCAAATTGCTACAGTTGGTTTAATTATTTGGGGGAAAGGTTAGAAAATGAAATCATGAAAGGACTTTAAGATTGATCTGTTTCTATTAAGTTTAAAGCTACACATATAAATTTAATAGACAATGCTGACAAATTTTGTACGGAGGTATGCGATTATTTAATCAATCATCCCATCATTTATATGAGAAACTGAGGGTCTTGATACTGAGCTAAATCTCCCAATCCTTTTTATTTCTTGAGACAGCTCACTAGGTTGTAAATTTGCTCATGATGAGTTAGAACTTTTAACCCTCCTGCCTCATCTGCCCATAGCACTGGGTTGACAGGCACGTACCACCATGCATAGTGTAAATTTGGCATCTAAAACTGTGTTTTTAACATTTTTTTGATGTCAGATCCTACCCTTATAAGTATGTATCACCATATATTGAAGTTCTTCTTATTTGTGACATTTGGAAGATGTTTTATTGAGTCTGAACATTTCTTATTATTTGTCTTTTGCTTTTATAAATGGAATCTTTTCACCTGTTTATCTTTATCTTAAAACATTTTAATATACAACCTATCACACAGAAACACACAGATGTATATATGTAGTGTTTTAGATATATATAATATTTAATACCCAGCTTAAGAAATGGAACATTAATAGTTTAAATCCTCTTCTGTCTGCTCTCTAATCAGACTTGCCTTACTCCCTCCCCTCCAGAAATAGCTTCTAAATTTGTGCTAAGCATCTGTATAACATTTCGAGTTCTTCCACCTAGGAGTAATGTAGACTCAAATGAGTAAGCTGGCTCATTTTTGACATTTTCAAATGGGGAATCATATACACATTCTGTCTTAAGACAGAACATATGTATGTTCTGTCTTGTTGTTTTATAAGTTAAGCTTTTCATAACTGTAGTTTTAGCCTTTATGTGAACGTGTGTGTAAGTTACCCTTGTTTTCACTGCTATAAGAATGTATTATTTCACATGGTTATACAGTAATTATTCACTCTCAGGATAGGTTATGGAGCAGACAGAATGCTGCTGTGCTCCCTAGGGTTCCCCAATACTGCTGTACACATCTTCTCCCGCTTAATCCAACCTTAGTCTAAGGGCTGCTGTGAAGAGACTTTGTAGATGTCATTAAAATCTCTAATAAATTAATTTGCATTGAAGAGATGAGCATGGATGGCCCGATGTGTTCTGATGGATGTTCAGTGAAATCAGAGACTTGAAGCAGAGTGCAGTCACAGGGCAAGAACAAGCAAGACACTGAGGACCCAATTCCCACAATGGCAAGAAGTGAACTTCTGTCAGCCACCAAATGAGCTTGGGAGAAGACTCCAAACTCAGGAAACAAAAGCAGCTTCCCCAACACCTTGGCTTCGACCCAGAGACCACAAGCAGAGAGTCACTGAGCCTGAGCTCAGACTTCTGATCTATAGAAATTGCAAGACAGCCATGGTGGAACCCAGGAGCCTACACAAAGAAGCAATTCGCCCGCCCTCTGGGTAAGCGCCTTCCTCTGGCATGAGCCAGGAGACCCAGTACTGTCTTTTGAGCCTACCGGTGTGCAGGTTTGGAATTAAACATCCCAACTCCCCTGACCCATTAGCAACTGGGGACAGAGGTCTGAGCATCTCTTGGCAGGATGACTGTATGCAAAATAGCAAATATGGGGGTCTCCTCTATCTTCTCTTTGAAAGCAAGTGTTGTTTTCAGTTTTGTTTTCATTATGATTAATTACTTTACTCTATTCAATATTCTCTTTTGATTGATTTATAATGTTCTGTCTTTGACTTGATTTTGCTATACTTAATTGACTAGACAACTATTGTGAAGATAATGAGATATACTATGGTACCTATTATTGTTATCCCGGTAACCTGCTGTGAAGTTCTGTACCAAATTCACTGCAATGTCTCAATTGGCTTTGTTCTGTTTTGTTCTGTTGTATTTCTACTACCTGCAAGAAAAATAAAGTGTGAGATAAGAAATGACTTCAGACCTATTATCTGTGGCCATTTGATAAGCAGAAACAAAACATAGGTTATTTTTAGAATATTTTTTCTTACAGACAATGCTGCTCAGAATATAGTGCCATGTCACCTTGCATGCACATGCAGGATTTAAAGGTGCATGATGGCAATAGAAAAGAATTGTGCAGCTACGTGACATACAGCTTAATGGGTACTATCAAGTTTTTTTTCCCAAAGTAACTTGGATTTATACTTTGACCAGCAGTTCTGCAAATTTCCTTTGCTTTACATCATTCCTCAAAACATGGTGCTAGCAATAATTTTTTTTTGCCAAAACAGTGACTGAAATAATATTAAATCTTTGATTTTAAACTCTGCAGTTCTCTGAATTATTAATGACACTGAGAGTTTTTCCATGTTTGTGCCATTTCCATTTCTTTGCCTATGAAATGGTTTTTCAAGGGCCTGCTTGATTCACAGAAGTGGTCAATAATTTCCTCACTAATCTTCCAAGCCAGTTTCAGCCCCGTCATATCTCCAGTGGCATGGGTCTGCTTTGCATCTTTATATGCCCATGGTAGATTATTTCCCCTCATGTGCATATACACTTGCTTTGGACACCACAAAAATTGTATTTATGGCTATTTTTGGTTCTTTAGTCTGTCAAACATGTTTTAGAATGTGCCTCTCAGTTTTCATAATTTTTAAATGATGATTTTAATTATATTGAATCTATAGACAATTTGGAAAGAAACAATATCTATAATACCGACAGTGAATCTTTCTGTTCATTATATTCACATATGTAGTTTTTCTTTAATTCTGTTTTTTAAAGTTTCATTATTTTACACACAGAGATCATCTAAACCTTTTGTGAAATGTTTGATGTACTAAATGCATTTATCATCATCATAGGTGAAATCTTTTCAGCTGTGCTTTTCTGTTTGTGGACAATGTATGGAAATACAATTGAGTTTCTGTGTGTTCATTGTACACCCAGAACATACGCTAGGATCTCTGCTACGGTCTGAGTGGAGCCCCTGAAGCTCTTGTGTTGGAAACTTCGTGATCGAAGTGACAGTGTGGAGAAATGGAGCCTGACAGAAGGGTTCAGTTCCGAGGGCTCCGTCCCTAGGACTGGATGGATGCCATTCTCAGCAGTCAGTTAGCTCTTGACACAGAAGTGCACTAGGAATGTGAGTTAGTCCATCTTCCTTGCTTCATCCTTGCTCTACCCTCTTGCTTTTGCCAGTTAGGAAGCAGCCAAAAGGTCCCTACCGGAAGCTGGGCAGAGCCAAGCGTAACGTGCTGAGTCTTCTAGCATCCGGAACCACGAGCCAAAGTAAACTTTCTCTATTTATAAATTGCACAATCTGTGACATTTCATTATAGCAACAGAAAATGTACTTAAGACACTTTCTTAATAAATCCATAATTTTCTGGTTAGAAAGGTTTTTTTTTTAATTTTTAGAAAATCACATCATAAGGGAAATAATGAAAATTGAGTTTTATTCTAATTGATCTTACAAACTTTGATTTCTCCCTCTTCTCTTATTACATGCCTACTTGGCATGTTCTTAATTTTAAATAAAATGATTTTATTTCATCACAATAGTTAATCTATGAATTTGGCTGGCAACAATGCCCAGGAACTTGATAAAAATTTATTCTGAATATTTCTGAGGAAGCATTTTTAGATGAGATAAATATTTAAATTAATGGAGTTGAATTATCTAACAGATTGTCCTCCCTAATGCATTGGGCCCCATCCCATCAGCTGAACACCTGGGTAAACAAATACTGACTTCCTCCAAGCAAAAAGGAATGGTGCCAGCTTTTGGCCTGCAGACTTGAATTGCAACACCCGCTCTCACACCTGTCAAAACCATGCAAATTTCAGACTTGCAAATCTCTATGATTCTTTGAGACAATTCTTAAAATATAACTCTGTGTGTGTGTGTGTGTGTGTGTGTGTGTGAGAGAGAGAGAGAGAGAGAGAGAGAGAGAGAGAGAGAGAGCGCATCCAATTGGTTTTCCATTTCTGTGGAGAATCTCATGACTACAATTAGTTTAACAATTAGTTAAAGTAGTTGGTGCTTATTTCTTTTTAAAACAGAAATCATTTTTCAGTTAAGATATTAGCCTCTATTCTTATTTCGTAAAATGTGATTTTTTATTTTTTTCATGAATAGTTGTTGAATTTCATCATTTTTTTTCTTAATCAATTGCTATTATCATAAAGCTATTAAATTTTTTCCTTTTTAGTCTGCTACTGTGGTAGTTTATACAGCATAAAAATCTTATACATAGATAATAAATATAAGTAGGTCAAGATGTTGGGTTTGATTTCTTACTGACTTTGAGTGGAAAGTGAGAATTTCACATTCATGCCCATGAGTGATTGAATTACATCAAGCTTCCATTTATCTTTCTCCTATCCTGATTATGGTGTCAAGATTTTATTTGCTTCAAGACATAAACTCCAATCTATCTAGTCCTTATGGATTCTGAAAAAATTTTCTTAAATTTAAATATCTTTTCCTGAAATATTTGCTATAATCTTCCTTTAAATTGAGTGAGAAAAAGGCAAACGATTTTCTTCCTAGAAGCATTCACATACCTTAAAATTTTGTTTTAATTTCACATTTCCTGATATGATGCAATATGTATCTCCACCATCCTATTACTATCATTTTATTTTCTGAATCTTGAGAATTGCAAGTTTTGCATCACTCTGGTAGCCTTTTCAAAGAAATAAGCTTGTCACTACTGATGTTATGTGTGGTACCAGTTTTCTACTTTTTAACAATTTCTGCTTTTTATTACTTCTTTCTATTCCTTAGATTCATAATACTTTATTTTGATATTTTTTGTTTATTTGTTTACCATTGCTTTTCTTTCAAATGAAATCTCAGTTCTTTAATGTTTAGCTTTCTTTCTTCTGTGGCAAAAATATTGGAGTTATTACTTTCCTTCTAAGAACCTGTGTCATACACACTTTAATGGTTTATCATTATTTAACACTAACAGGTTGCTGAGTATGATAAAATTCCTTTGCTTTTCCTCTGTTCACACATGTGAACCCCTCAAGTGGGATCATCTTGTTTTGTTTCTGTTGCAGACTTAACTTCCATGTGGGACTTGGGGGAAGTCTCAAGGCTCCCCATAGACTAAGAAAACCCCTAATTGCTCTTTTGGTCACATGTATAATTATTTACCTTTGTCTATAATTTTTCCTTAATGATTACCCTGACTTTCACAGATTCACTTCACAGCTAACAATTATTGGACTATTCAAATGTTCATCTCACCTTGACCATTCTGTTCTCCTTTACTTCAAGATCACTATTTTTGATCTGAAACATTTAAAATTCTATCGCCATACACATAATAAGAATATTTATTTTATTTCCACAACTTTGGTAACAATAGCATGTCTTCTCAACAAAGTGGAAATGACCATTGCTGTAGAAAACAACACACCCCTCCGTCAGCTGTGTCTGCCTCTCGGGAATTAACGGGCTTCTGCAAGGACTTCAAAGCTGTAGAGAGCTAAAGAAAAGTCTCAAATGCCTTTTAAACCCTTTATCCTTCTTTTTCAAATCTCCAGTGTGTGGATAGTCATTATACTCAACTTGTAATCAAATTTCTGCTGTTCAAGCAGGAAATTGACTTTCGCCAGTTTTAAATTTGTTAAATATTCTCTAATCCTTTGCATGTAGGTTAGTGTGAGAAGCCATTTAGAAGACTGGAATAATTTCTCCAGTCTTCTGGAGAAATTATTTTGAAGATAAGTAATAAAATGGTAGTATAAAAACATGAAAACAGAAAAAATAGTATTGGAAAGTCCTAGGGGTTTTGGGAAGCTCTGACTAGTTATCCCTGAGGATGGTCTGGAACTGAGAGTTGGAAACTATTGACTGTATTAAATTGAAAGTGACTTTAAATCCCAATGATAAATGCTCAAGAGAGAAAAAATCTTCAGAGCATGTCTTGGGACAGACACCCACTCACTGTCTAATCAATAATAACAATAGTTTAGGACACAGTATTAAAAAGTATTTTGGAGATCAATATCTCTATATGAGGCCAACCACTCCCACTCCCATAAGCAGGAAATAAATGAACCCTACGTAAGGGAGAGAATGGGTCCTGCATTAGAAATTTGGTAATGTTTTCCAGGATTTGGAGAGAAAGGAAACATTTAAAATTAAATGGAAAGAATACAATATAATTTAATAGCAGTAAGTGAAAAGTCAAAATGTGTATAGTGTTCTTTAAAAAAAGTTAAAGATAAAAGAGCAAACAACAAAATGTTGATATTTGATCAAACTAGTTAAATACAATAAAAACATATCCTAAGGTAAATATATCACCTTGGAACACTTATAAAGAAAGCTTTTCTAGCACCTATTACAAGTATCTTAAATGTGAAGAATAAGAGTAAAATAACCAGGTATGGGGACACAACTCTGTAATTCCACTACTCAAGGATGCTGAAACAGGAGTGCCTCAAGTTCAGGACTAGATTAGACAATTTAGTAATTTAGTAAACTGTTTCTCTCAAAAATTAAAAAAGGGCTGGGAATTTAGCTCAATATGAATGAAGACTCTGGGTTCAATTGCCAGTGAGAGAGAGAGAGAGAGAGAGAGAGAGAGAGAGAGAGAGAGAGAGAGAGATAAAGGAAGAGTGATGGGGAAAGGTCTCTTTCACAGATAAAAATAATTTTCTCTCATAGGCTATCTCAGAGTTTGTGTTTATACAAAGTCATACCATGGAATTCAGAGGATTAGTTCCCAGTCTTCTTGTGAACACTAAAATCCAGAAAGGCTCACGTGTTTTCTGTATAATGGTGTATAGTATTTGCATATAACCTTTGCACATCTTTCTATAAGCCTTGTCACTTTTTAGATTGCCTATAATATCAAATACAAGGTGAACACTATATAAATAGTTGTTACATTGAATCCATTAGGGAATAAAAAAGAAACAGAATCAAAATATGCTGGAAACAGGCTCATTTTTTAAAAGTATTTTCAGCACAAGGTTGGTAGAATCCCTGGAGGCAGCACCCATGCGTAGAGATGGTGGCTGATTGATGATGTCCAGTATTAAATAACAGTCTTCTACATTAAGGTCCAAGTATCAGGAGGGGAGGCACCATTTCTATTTTGGTCACCACTGTACACACAATGTATGTGGTAGTGTCTCATGGAATGTAGTTACTAAATGG
>PVJX010035209.1:0-18418 GCA_004027295.1 Dolichotis patagonum | reverse complement strand
AACCTAAGTGCCCATCAACTGAGGAATGGATAAAAAAGTTGTGGCATTTTTATACAATGGAGTACTACTCAGCTATAAAGAATGACCACATTGAGATATTTATAAATAAATGGACACGACTTGAGGCCATACTCATAAGCTAAATAAACCAGACTCAAATGTGTAAATACCGTAGTCTCCCTAGTATGAGAGTTGATAAGAGTATATAAGATTTTATGGTAAGCATGAGTCCCCATCTCATAGCTTTGAAGCCTTTCAATATTTTTATTCATCAGTTGGAATGGTTTTATTCTGTTTTGTTTGACTACATCATGCATGATTGTATGAACAGCTGTTCTGAAGAAAACAAAACATTATGACAGCTATTGCTGATTTAATATCCTCCTTCTTAGAAGTTCTACCATGCTTCTATTCTTCTACTACCATTGGTTCTATCTCTCACATTGTGTCTTATTGGGATTTGAATTATGTGTGATAGTTTAAACAAAATTTCTCTATCGAAAATGAGATATTATTGATCATTCTCTGTTATTTGGTTCAGAATGCCCTGTAATTCTTTCACTCTTTGAATGGTTTTATACTATTTTGTTATGTTTGGTATTATTGTATTTGAAACTATGCTCAACTATAGCAGAGAAAGAGATATTGTGATAGCTACTGCTAATGTCTGGTTGTTTTAATGTAAAGTACTGTGTCGCCTATGTTGTCCTGTTCTGATCTGCTCTGTTCTGCCCTCTTTTGTTTTATTCTCTTTAAAATTTAAAAAAAAAAGAAAGCATAAGGATGATAAAGAAATAAATGCCCTCATGCATTGAAAAATAAAGTAAATCAATCAATATAGGAAAGCTGTAGCTAACAAAAACTAATGAGAATATCTAAAGATAAAATTATTTATATATATAATTATTTTTAAATAGCAAAAAATAGACAATGAAATCAGAAATGCAAAACAAAGCTAAATATTTTCTCCAACTTTTGAAATTCAAATTATACATAAATGTTAGGTTCTTTCTCCCCTTAGAGTGACACTGAAACCATAAATTAAAATTATTTTCTATACAGCAGAATCTTTCTTGCTATATGAGAAAGTCTATCTTCCACTAAAACACAGAGCCCATAGATAGGATCTCAATGACCCATGTCACAATGGCAAAGTTAACATGACATCAGTACACATGTATGGCTGTAAAAGGCTATTAGAATGAGTTTTTCTTGTGGCAATAGATGTAAATTGCTAGAGCACCAAGTAACCGACAAAGCCATGTGTGAGGGCCTGGGGAACGCAGGTATAAGACAACAGGAACCAAACAAGACACACTTGTTCTACCAAAAGTGAAAATGTTGACTCTCATTAACAATAACAACAAAATTAACAATACTTAACTCAGGAGTTGGAAGCATAAAATGTGATAATACAAATAAAGTACCTGCCATAGTGAATGCACTTCAGCATTTGGTCACATTTGGTCACACAAAGCCACAAAAGACAAATCCTTAGGGGGGAAAAATCCTTCAATATTCTGATATTTGTGAAGATCTACAAGATTAAACCACAAAAAAGGTAAAAATTATGTCCAAAGATGCTGAAAGTCATGACTAAAGTTTCATTTCATTTAAAAAATGTACTAAAATTTTAAACTTATTTTTTTCAAGATTGATAAAGAACTTAAGTGTGTCTTAGTTTTAAGACAACGTATAGACAGGTCTAAGACAGTGTACGTCTTCTTCCTGCCTTAAATGCCTAGCCAGCTCCTCTCTGCTAATCCATGGCCATCATTTAATATTTACTTGATGGTAATATTTATCATCATTTAATATTTACATATAATATTTACATATAATATTTACTTGAATATTAAGAAAAAAAACATCTGTACTCATTTAAAGCATAATTACATGAATGTTTTATTTTCCAACAGTTCATTTTAGTAAGTTGCTTAGATTTAGAATAGTCTCTATAGAAACAATCTGCAAATGCCTTATGTTTAATATGATATATAGGGTATTTAGTCTTAAGACTGTTTTCAAATCAAACAGCAGACTAAGAATAAAGCATATTTGTTGCCTTCTTAAAAAGGCTAGACTCTAGATAGTGCTCCCTCCACTCCCCTCCTCATCTTCTTTTCTTTTTCTTTTTCTTTTTCTTTTCTTTTCTTTTCTTTTCTTTTCTTTTCTTTTTTCACTTCTTTTCTTTTTACTTCTTTTCTTTTTACTTCTTTTCTTTTCTTTTCTTTTCTTTTCTTTTCTTTTCTTTTCTTTTCGAGACAGGGTCTCACTACTTAGTCCAGAGTGGTCTCAAACACATAATCCTTCAGAGTGCTGGGATTACAATAGGTGATGCATTTTCATGCATGGGAAATTATCCTATTTCCTAGAGAGGGCAGAAATTTGTTCTTGGGTTTCATGTCTTTTGTCTCTACCCTCAAAGCTCAACCCCATCAGAAAAACATTTCTGATCAATTAAACAACTTGTCCCTATGGGTCAATTTCTCAACTGTGATCAACTCCTATAAATCAAGTTCAAATGTCTTTCAGTGACTTTATTTTTGAAAAAAATTTCATTTCATCTCTCCCAATGGATTTATGTTTCTTTCAACATAAACTGCATCCTATTGTATAGTCAATACTTCAAACTCTACTGCCTATTTTGCATGTGAACTTCAGCCTGGTTCTATCATTCACTTAGATTCACAGGCTGGATATAATAACACTCAGCTTTTCCCTTGGTTTCCAATATGTCCAAGTTAACCATGGTGATTCCAACTTCTGCTTCCTGGAACAAAGGTAAACATAACAAATATAAAGCAAAGTGCATTGTGATTATTAGGGCTCATGCAAGTGGTGTAACAGATTTGGAAATATTGTCAATTGCCTGTTACTGCATGTAGCACAGCACAACAGCCTGTTAACTACTCCATTTTGATGTTTAGTTTTAGTAGAACATCCAGGGACAAATTCCTAAATTGACTAACCCTATGCAAAACTAATTGTGTTAACTTCTTTAGCATGGCAGCAATGTTTGTGGGCAGTCAAAAGTGCACCTGTACATATGAAATGGAATTATTTAAATACAAACAAATATCAAGAAAAAATATTCACCAAAATATAATTCTAAATAATTGTAATGTTAGCAAACAAAAACTCACCTTTAAAATGTTCTGGGAGTAATTGTATAATGTAATAAACTCTGAATTTTCTTACATATATATCTAAACTACTCAATTAAATCCTCAATGAAAAATGAAAAATCTTGGGCTTTTTCAGAAAAAAAATTAGTTGATTTCAAGTTTAACTGCCAAAGACAAAATTTTTACAAAAAGGAAAAATATTGGAGCAAAACATGCACATTTACTGAAAGTAATACTAACGAAGTATAAGTACTACATTCCAAGCTACTAAACCATGATATTCATGCTCTGAAGTTTTTAAAGCTAGTTTTAAGAACCAGGTGTGGTGGCGCAATAGCACATGCCTATAATCCCAGCACTTGGGAGGCTGAGAAGGAGAATCCTAGGGAGTTTGAGTCTAGCCTTTGAACGTAGTGAGTTCAAAGCCAGTCTTACCTATATTGTGAGAACTTGTCTCAACAAACAAAACAAAAAAAGTGAATTTCAAATCTTTTAGCTGTGTATGTTATTATGACTATGAAAGATGTGATTACTATTTCTGTGTTCTTCAACTCAGTAGTACATGTAAAACTTACAAAGTGTTAAAAGTTTTTAAAATAAAACATCATCTACTCAACTTTCTCCCAGATAAAATCAGAAATATGACTTAAAGTTCTCTGAAAAAGTACTGAAAATCTGATTATTTTATATTAAAAATACTCAAAATCTTAAAAAAAATCTTAATATTGTTGAAAATGAACAGTCAATAGATTCTTTTATGAAGAAAATCTATTCTGTAGTGCAATATTAACATTTAAGAGCACTCTTCTCTTACATATCAAAATACATAAATCAATGCACGTAAATTGTCTAAAACTATGTTAGGATGCAAATCAGTCCGTGAACACTGAAAAGCTATGATACAATATATAGCTTAGGGAAGGTAGAGCTTCCTTAGAGCATAAATACTGACCAACAAATAGTTCCTGGCTGTCCATGAGCATTATAACTTACTCATTTAACATCTGCAAGAATAAAACCTTCAAAGTGGACATATTTTCCATAAAAAATAATCAACGTCTATCCTCAAAACACACTACTGTGTGCAAAGGATAATACAGGTTAATCTTCCTGAAGATAGTTTATATAATTGAAGGGGGGAAATGTAAAGCTTGTTAAAATGTACTTGACGTAAAAAGTTAAGTAACACTATAAATACAAATTAGAAAGTACTGCAAGGTAGCACATGATGAAGTGTCAAAAGGGTATCTTACACTCCCAAAGATTAGAGCTCCAGAAGAGGCAAGTCATGAGCTAGGTCTTTCATTATACTCATTATAATGAGTATAATACTCATTATAATGATATATATATATAATCATTATAATGATTATAGGATCCCCAGATCGAGAGATGAGAATGTGCTAAGCATGGAGGTAGTAATTAACCGCAGGACATGAAAGGGAAGAATTAAGAATTACAACATTAAGACAGAAAGTAAAGCAAACAAGGGAAAGTCTTTAAAATATAAAAACTATTCTCCCTGAAAGATAACTGAAAAGGAAAAAGAATCCCACAGCATTGTAGCTAGAGAGGAAATAACAAATACAAATAAGAATTACAAAGACTCAGGTACTGTGCAGGTTAATCTTGATTGTCAACCTGATTGGATTAGAGGACTCCTGGAGAAATCACCAGGAGGTAATTTCTGGAGTAAGTAGGTCATGGGAGAATGACCTGAGGAACTTTATTTAGTACCTGGTCTCTTCCTTTCCAGCTCTTCTCCTACTACTCTATTTCCTGGATGCCATGAGTCGAGCAGCTTACCTGGCCATGCTCTTCTATCTTTTGTCTTGCCATCAGCCAACGTTTGAAACCATGGGACCACATAAACCTTTTCTCCTTTAAATTTGTATGTTAGGAATTTTGTCCTAACAACAGAAAGCCAGCCATTTCAAAGGTATTTAATAAAAGTCTGAAGTGGAAAAGTATAGGTATATTTCTCAGAAGGTAGAAAAAGATGGTCAGTGGACTGTATTTTTTAACATTATCTCAAGACCACTACTGCAATCAGCAATAGTTAATTATACAGTCAAGCTCTACTGCAACATAAAATGAATGCAATCACTAATAAAGGACATATGGTGATAATAGCAGAGACAATACAACATAGAGTAGATCTTACCATTGCCAGTAAGACATTAAACCTCTCTGTGTACTTTTACTGTCTTGTTTATTAAAAAAAAATCTGTTATGATCTAGGTCTAAAATGTACTCCAAAAGTATGTGTTTGAACAATGACTGGATCATTGAGACATCAGTAACTAAAGTGCTGTTAGAAACAGGGCCTAGTCAGAGGTGGAGCACTGGGGACTTGACCTAGAAGGGTAGATTCTTGATCCTGGCTATTTCTAGCTCTCTCTGCTTCCTGGCCATCATGAACTGAGCACCTTTTCCTCTGCCATGCCTTTTCCACTGCATCCAGTTCCTGTCTTAGAGCCAACCAACCATGGATTGAAAGTATGATTTCATGATAAAAACCTCTTCTTTAAATTGTGGATGTTGGATATTTTGTTCTAGCAATGGGAAAGTGACTAAAACAGATTTTAGTACCAGAGAAGTAGGGTCATTTCTGTGACTATACCCAACCAAGATCTAGACGCCTTTGGAACTGGTTCACAGGAAGAGTTTGGAACGGTCTGGAGGTGCTGGTTAGAGAAGTAGTAAACCAAGACTGATGGGAGATTCTGGTCAAAATTTAGAAGATGAGAATGCTGACAAGAATGCAGGCTTTAGGTTGGGGATTTAGCTCAGTGGTGCAGCACTTAGCAAGCATGAGGTCCTGAGCCTGATTCCCAGTACCCCCACCCCAATAAAGAATGCAAGCTTTTGAGAAGCTCAGAAGCTGGGAACAAAGCTCCACTGGCAGCTAGACCAGAGGCCACGTGTGTTACTTTCTAACAGAAAATTTGTCTTCAATTTACTCACATCTTAAGACTGTGGGAGACTCAGATTAAATGAGTGTACTGCTTAATCTGCTGGAGGCATTTCAAATCAGCTCAACAATCAGGCTGTGGCATAGGTACTGTTGGGGACTTTTAATCAGATTTATGCTGATAGAGAAATCTGTATCATTAAATGAATATATAAGAGGAAAAGTACTAAATCAATATTCTAAGCTCCCACTTTAAGAACCTAGAAAAAGAGCAAATACACTCAAAGCAACCCCCCCCAAAAAAAAACATTTCCAAAGAAAGGAAACAAAGTTAGGATCAGAAATCATTTACATTGAAAACAGAAATCTTTTTTAAAAACCAATGAAACAAAGAACTGATTTTTTGAAAAGCAAATGAAACTGACAATCTGTTAAGAGTGACAAAGGAAAGGTATACAACACAAATCACCAATGCTAGGACTGAAATGGGAGAACACTATAATCTATTCATGTAAATTTGACAACTACAAGGAAAGTTCAATTCTTCAAACTACCACAAATCACACATCATGAAAGAAGATGAGTAGCCTGCTAACTATTATGGGACCTAATCTATAATTTGAAAATAGTCAAAAAAGAAACCTCTGGCCCTAGATGGTCATTTAAGAATCTTACTATTTAATCAATTAAAAACAATTCTATACTTACAATTTATTTTATAAAGCTAGTATTGCCCTGGTATGAAATCAAAGATAGTACAGTACGTGGAAACTACATGCCACTAGCCCCCATAAAGTACTTTAAAAAAAAAAAAAAACTCTACAACTTACGGTAAAAATAAAAGTTTTACAATAACAGAAACAGGGAAAGGAAGGAGGTCTATTTGTATCACTATTACTGAACAGAGTGCTAAAGTAACATAATGAAACAAAACAAAAATTATACCAGAAAATACAGCGCTAGGATCTAGCAAGCAAAATAAGGCTCGAAAGAAAGGGCTAGAAGATTGTAAAAGAAGAGTTAAAACTGTCCCTATTTGCAAATGACACGATTATCTATGTAGAAAATTTCAAAGAATTTCAACTCTTAAAATAAATGAATTTACCAAGGTCACAGAACACAAGGTAAACATACAAAAATCAACTATGTGTAGTACTAATAAATGTGTCAATAAGATTTAAAAACAATGACCACCTATAATCTCACAAAAACTGTATAGTCAGGTGTAAAAGCATAACTCTAATAAAATATACACATGACAGTATGCTGAAAATGCTAACAAAAATCAAAGTAAATATAAAAAATAAAGGGAAATATCATGCTCATGAAGTATAAGACTCAAAATAGTAAAGGTATCAATTCTCACTAACTGATGTACAGAGCCTATCTGAGTTCCTACCAAAATCCCAGCAAGTCTTATTGTAAATATAGTCCATTTAGGTAAATTTGACAGCTGGAAAGAATAGCTCAATTCTTCAAGATGATTCTAAAATTTATAAAGGTAAAAACTCGAATAGCTAGAAAAAAGTTTTTTGAAAAATCAGGAATAAAGTAGGAGTTAGTCTATGCTATGTGAAGACTTACACAGCTTTATGAATCAGAATATATGATAATATGGAACACAGAAATAGACTCACATAAATGTGCTCAACTGACTTTTGACAAAAGTGCAACAAGTTGGCATGGTGATGGTTGTTTATATTTCCAGCACTCTGGGAAGCTGCAGCAAGAGGATTGCAAGTTGTAGCCCAACCTGGGCAACTTAATGACTTAGTGGGACCCAACCTCAAAATTTAAAAAAAGAAAAAAAATTAAATAAAATGCAACAATTCAATATAGGAATGAGAGCTTTTCAATCAACAGTGTTGGATCATCTTAACATCCATAAACCCCCCAAAAATGGCCAACTGAAGGCTGACATCTTATAATAGAAAAATTAATTCTACATGTGTCATGAGATTAAATATAAAATGTAAACTGTAACACTTTTGAGAAAAAAAGAGAAAAATTTTTGGAGTCTAGGGTTAGGCAGAGAGCTCTTAAGTTTGATATCAAAAGAAAAATCCAGAAAAGGAAAAAATGATTAAATGAACCTCATCAAAATTTAAAGCTTTTGGTCTGCAAAAAATCTCATTAAGTAGATAAAAAGACAAACTACAAATTGAGAAGAAAAACTTTGCAAACCACATACCTGAAAAAGGACTAGTATCTAGGATACACAAACACTACACTCAACGAACAGTAAAAGTCTAAACAATCTAACTGGAAAAAGGATAAAAACAAATGAAGGCACACCAACAGAAGAAATAGCAAATATGCATAAGAAAAAGCTTCCAATGTCACTGACCACTGTGGAAATATAGTTAACGCTACAGTGAGTTATAGTGCACACAGATCAGAATGGCTACGGATAGAGACAGGACGTTAACTGCTGACAGGGATGTGGAGGAAATGGATCTCTCACACAGTGCTGGCAGGAACAGAAAATGCGGCCACTAAACCTGCAGACAAGGAGAGTGGTACTCTCACCACTCTGGAAGGCTGAGCTAGGAGACTCACACATTCGAGCCTGGCCTGGGTAACTTAGGACTCAGGGAGACCCTGTTTGAAACAATTAAAAAAAAAAAAAAAAAAAAAAAAAAAAAAAAAAGGCTGGCGATACAGCTCAGTGTAAAGACCTTGCAATTTCCAGTAGCTAAATAAAATATACCTAAGTATGCAGGTAACATAGGACCCAGCAACTGTATTCCTGAACATTTATTCCAGAGAACTAAGACTGATGTTTACATTACGTTACATTAGGAATTACAGGAATGTTTATATTTATTAATAGCCCCAAATTGGAAAAGAATCTTGGTTTCCTTCAAACAAATTCTGGTACATCCATACCATGGAATACCACTCAACAAAACTACTGATACAGTACTGGCAATAACCTAGATTAATCTCTAGCAAACTTTGCTGAGTGAAAAAAATCCAATCGCGTTCTCACCAGGTGCCCTCCACACGTCCCACGCCCCACACGCACACAGACACAGCAACCGTCACAGCGATCCACATAAACAGCTGACCGAGAGGCCCCCAGTCCAGGCTCTGTTGCACACATCGCGGCCCCTCCCAGCCGCCATCGGAACCATATCCTGCAGCACAGTGCTGGGACCAGGAGTTCTAAAACCATCTGGCCTCGGAGAGCTTTTTACACACATTACAAGCGGGGCATTTACAGTATTAGAAATTAAAACGGATCGTTTTCCACGGCAAGAACCGCGCTGGGTGATCATTCCCCACCGCGCGCCCCAGGAAGTCCGCGCACACACGGCAGCGCGCGCAGACAAAAGGCGGATCCCGCGGAGGATCCCGCGGAGAACCCCGCTTGGCCCGCAGTGGAGGCCGACCCGATGGCCCCGGGCGCCGGTCCCAGTGCAGAGGGCGGACGGAGGGGCTCGGGCTGCGGGGCTTCGGCGCTGCGGAGGGCAGCGGGCCGCCCGCTAGGAACTTTAGAAGAGAGCGGGCCACTGCCTATCCCGCCAGCGCCCCGCCGGACGCTCCGGTCGCGCGAAGACCCGACCCCTCGCGCGCCAGGCGGGTCTCTACGCAGATCAGCGGGCGCCGGCCGGGGATGCGGGGTTCTCGCGGAGCCCACAGACTCTGAGGTCTACGGAGGGGCGCCAGAGACCCTGGGACTCGGGCCATAAAGTTTTGGGGGGCCCGAGGGTTCCGACAGTGGGCGCGGACTCACCCGGCGCCCCGCGTCATCGGTGGCGGCCATGGCCCGGCGGGCGGGGAGAGTGGCGGGCTCACCCTAACCAGCCAGAGCACGTCCCGCGCGGCTGCAAGGCAGGCGGGAATGCGGATGGGAGGCGGGGTCCGCGGGGGACGGGATGAGGTGAGGCGGAGCGGCCGTTAGTGGGCGGGGCCCAGAGCGGGCCGGCGTTTTCCGCACGTCGGGAGAGCCCTTCAGGAGCGCCCTTGGACCTCAGAGGACGGAAGCCAGGGCGGAAGGGCAAATGAACAGAGCGGGAACGCAGGGAAGCCTACAGGAGGAAAAGGCCGGCCAAGAACCGTCGGCTGGAGCAGAGATTGCGGGCAGCACAGACCGGAAGTGGGCGTGACTAGGCGGATGGAACGGCAATTACGGCCTGCGCCTGGGACCGGAAGTGGGTGGGCAGGGGCGTGGCAGGGGCGTGGTCGCCGGCGGGGGCCCTGGGGCGGTGAGGTGTCCCGGGCCCCAGTCTTCTGAGCGTGGGTCCTGCGGCCGGCTTCACTCCAACGCCGTAGCCAGCGCGATGGGGCCTGGCTGAGCCACTCTCCGGGAACATCAGAGTGATGCAGATGGAGGGGCCTGTGGAGCCGAGCCCCGAGGCGGTGCTGGGCTTCCTAGCGGAGCGGGGGGGCCGCGTCCGACACGCGGACCTGGTGGAGCACTTCAGGGGCGCCCTGGGGGGTGAACCGGAGCAGCGCGCCCGAGCCCGCGCGCGCTTCAAGGAGCTGGTCAACGCCGTGGCCACCGTGCGCACTGACCCCGCCGACGGCACCAAGTATGTGCACCTGAAGAAGCGCTTCTGCGCGGGAGCCCCGCCGTCAGCGGACCCGCCCGACCCGACCCCTGAGCCCACACGCCACTCGCCTGGTCCGTCCCTCGAGATCGCGCGTGACCTGCCCGCGCCGCCCCCCGAGCCTGCGCAGGACCCTGCGGGTCCGCCCTCGGAGACCGCTCTTGAGCCGCCCCGCCCACCCCCTGAAGACTGGCCTGCCACCCCGAGGGCCACGCGCCCGGGACTGCGGGACCCGGCGTCCGGTGGTTCCCCGCGGCCCGGGCGCAGCAGCCCCGCGGGTGCTTGCGGGGGAGGTCGTAGCAGGGGCGACTCGGACAGCACTTCGGTGGCCTCGTCCGCGGCGGAGGAGGAGGGCGGAGGGGCCGCTGTGGCGCTGGACCCCCTGGAGCACGCCTGGATGCTGTCGGCTGCCGACGGCCGCTGGGCTGGCCTGGAAGCGCTGCTCGCCTGCGAACCCAGCCTGCTGGCCAAGCGCGACTTCATCACCGGCTTCACCTGCCTGCACTGGGCCGCCAAACACGGGCAGCAGGAGTTGCTGGCCACGCTGGTCAACTTCGCTGGCAAACACCAGCTGCCGGTGAACATCAACGCGCGTACGAGTGGAGGCTACACTCCCCTTCATCTGGCAGCCATGCATGGGCACGTGGAAGTGGTGAAGCTGCTGGTGGGCGCCTACGACGCCGACGTGGACATCAGGGACTACAGCGGGAGGAAGGCCTCCCAGTACTTGAGTGTAAGCGTCGCTGAGGAGATCAAGAGCCTGGTGGGCGCCCTGGACGAGGAGGGGGAGGTGGACAGCGCGGCTGGCAGCGGGGGCGGGCGCTGGAGGCTGTCGAAGGTGCTCCCTGCACACCTCATCACCTACAAACTCTCACACGTGCTGGAGGATGGGGACCACCACCACTTGACTGAAGGGTGGGCTGGAGGCAAAGCCAAGGATCGTAAAGCTTCGGGCAGCTCTGGTGGAAGGATAAAACCCAGACTCAATAAGATCCGCTTCAAAACCCAGGTCATCCACAGCACGCTGTCTTCCCGGGACCCTGAGCAGCCGCTGGAGGAGGAGGAGGAGGAGCGGACCTTTCGAGGCCATTCGTCCTCGTTCAAGTTGAGACCCAAATCCAATGTGTTTGGATAAAAATAACTGTCCCGAAATGCTAAGGTTTGTCTGTCTTTGGGAAGGAATACTAGGTAGGTAAGGAAGAGAGACCAGAAAAGACAGAATTATGCCTTCTTGAGCTGGGGTGAGTTGGGAGAAATCAGGCTAGCATTCAGGCTAGCATTGTTTTAAGTGATTTATGAGATACTAGCTGTTCAGTTCATTCCTATGTAAGTGAAAAATGCTACTTATTAAAAATAGAGTTTTTTTAAAGAGTGCTTTTTAATTACATTTCATTATTTGTGTTAAAGTAAATGGTTTTATAAAAATTTTACTAACAATACCTTAAACCCTTTTATAATAAGAATAAGCTAAGTTGTGTATGTGGAGGGTTAATTTGACAGTGTTCTGATGCCTCCTCCCCACACCACCCCTTGAAGCTCTGGTTTTTGAAAACTAGAAATGTACTAAATTGACACAGATTTGATGATTGAGAGTTCGTTTGCTTTAAGCACTACTGGGTACATCCAAAGGAAGGAATAGTGTACTTTTATGTATCTTTTTCTAAGTAGCTACTTTTTGAACAGCAACAAAAAATGCAAATTGTAATGAAACTGGTAGCATTTGTAAGTGTCAACAGAACTGCATGCTACCTTGTTTTTACTGATTACATTTGTTTTTTAAGATACTACTGAAGGTCAGATCTGAGATGAGTTTCAAAAATACTGATTAGAAAACAATGTAAATGAAAATGGGAATCCTGTTGGTATCCTATTTGTATTGTAAGTAGCTGTCCAGTTAGGTTTTTAAAGCAATTTCAATTTTAAATCACTAAAGAAATAGGCAACATTTACTTTTGAATTAAACTGTACTTTGGATTCCACATTTATCCAGTACCACTGCACTCAGTGCGAGCCATTATTAATAACTACCCAAACTTTTATTTAGAGGGAACACTTAACCTATGGTACTTTTAAATAAAATATTGTCTCTTGTTCTGATTGTCACTAACTTGTTTGTCTATTGTAACAGTCTAAATTTGCTAGGATTTTTATGCTGGGATTCACATAACCTTTGACTAAACATAATGGTACTTAGAAAGAATTACTTAACAGAAACTGTAGGTTAGGGTTAAATTTGCAAAAGATGGCATGTTTGTGAGCCTATGCTATGAAGTAATTATTAAGTCAATGATTCTTCTGTAAGAGATATTTTTTATTTCACTAATACATTCATAGTTTCTATGTTTTGCAGCAACATTTTGCAAATGGTTAAAATGCTAAGTCTAGTTTTTCAGTTTCTTTGCATCTGCTCAAAGAGTTATGGTATAGTTACTGAAAAGCTGGGTGGTAAATCTTATCGAATTAAACATGCACTTTATAAAAGGAAAAGAGAACAAACAGAACTATTTCTGTATTTAAATGCTGCTAGCTATTCAATTCATTCATATGTAAGTGAAAAATACCACTTATTAAAAGTAGAGATTTTTTTTAAAGAGTGGTTCTTAATTACATTTCATACTATATTTGTGTTAAAGTAAATGGTTTTATAATTAAAATTTTACTAGCAGGTACCTTAAGCCCTTTTATAATAAGCTAAGATATGTCTGTGGAGGGTTAATTTGACAATGTCCTTTTCTCAAATGTTTTTGTCTCTTGAGTGCTGACACCGAAGTTGCTAGTACAGCCTGCCATAGACATGAGTGAGTTGCAAAGTGCAGGAGCCCACATAGGATCTGTGCAAAGCTGTGACATTTAGGACTCTTAGATCTTCAGTTTCCTAAGTCATAGGAATTTGTAACAAGTTCATCAACCATATTACTGCCTACATGACAATTGCATTTGCTTAAAAAGGGGTGAAAACTTTCACAAAATACATAAACTACTGTCCATGTGTCTCCCTTTATTAATGTTTTAGGATTTGGGAAATGGACCATGTACATTTGAAAAGCACTTTTATTCACACATGTGGAGGGAGAACCAGCCTAGTTTTGTGTAAATTAAAATAGGTTCATGGAGGGTGAAAAGCAGTCATTGGTTTTGAAACTACACATTACTACATAGTGCAGAATAAGCTACAACTTTCCGCAGAGAAATCTTTAATTTCATAGACATGTAAAATTAGGACAACTGTAGACTCTTCAGAACCATCTAAAGGTTCTATTGGTCAGTATTAGTCTCCTATAATTTGCTAGATCTTTAGAGATTGAGTTACTTACTTTTTCACACTAAAGGTTCTAACTTTCTGGTAAAATAATCATTTAAATTTTCTGAAGTCATTCCTGGGGGAGAGCTGTGGTACCATTTCTTGTTATGGTGTGTTTGTGTGCAGTAAGTGTAGTATTTTCAGCTACTTACCTCCACATTCCTCATGCTTCAATTCTTAATCACAACTGTTAATATATTCGGAGTTGTGCCTATCATTAATGAACATATGTCAAACGCTTAGATGTTTATCAACATGTGACTTTTTTTACAAAAACATGTTCCTGTGCTTTTTACAGGTAGTCTTGAAACTAGTGAATGTCACTGTTTTCATGGTATGAAAAATGTGGATAGCTTATATAGCTTAAAAAATCTGGTACTAGTTTATTCATGCCTAAAATTGACTCTAGGATGCCTTGTCTCTCACTTTTTTAAGTAAGTGGAAGTTAGAGAATGTAAAATCAGTTTTTAAAGTACATTTTTGTCAAAATAAAATGTTCATGCTAAAATGTGTCTCTGAGTTGTCTGATTTTTCTGTAGTCTTTCAGTCATCTCCTGTAATCCTGTTTATTGTTCATGAAATGCTTCTTGAGGTCTGTGTCCAGCGGTTGCTAGCAATTGTTCACACATGCAGAGCTGAGGGCACAGAGCACCCTAGTCAAACAGGTGTCCCAGCTGGGCATGATAGGTGAACTAGTTAAGCAAAGGGGTGTCACATGATAAATGTATAAATAAATGCATTGTGGTGGTTGAGCAACTAGTTCCTTTCCTCCTTTCGGGAGAGAGGGCTCCACCTGACCTCAGCTTTCTGTATTTGTCTCTTATCTTAATTTCTCCATTCTCTTGTCATTCATGTTTTTGACCCTTTTTTGCCACTCAAGGGACAGACCAAATATTCCTAATTGACAGGAAATGAGGTTGATAGCTGTTAGGGTCGCAGGATCTGAAGGGAAAATCTTAGGAGTCCTTCCCATGACTTTATCCTTCCTGCACTTTTGATTGCCACGTTTTGGGCAAAACTTGTAATTCAGTAGTGGTGAAGGAAGAATCCACTTGAAGTAGTATCTCTTTTAGAAACACCATCTTTTAGAAACAGAAACCTACTTGGGTACACATGAGCTGTAAGTCCACCCTGACCAAACCTTGACACAAGTATGGGATTGCCTGTTTAAGAGTTTTCTGGCGCAATAGAGAAGCAAAAGAAAGAAGAGAGTAAAAGTGGCCATTTATTTGAGGACACAGAGAAGAGCCCACAGCCTCCAGGGGTTTGGCTTTCTCCTTGCTACCAGATATAGAGAGGCATAGAGGGTTATATGACCTCTGATCGGAAGTGCCACATGGGGCAGGCATTGAGATGTGTGAGGAACTGACTGGAATTTTCTTCTGGTACAAACAGGAAAGTAACAATTTGGGCTGAAGGGAAAGAAGGAGGGAGTGGCTGTCTGAGCAAGCCTTCCCCTTTAGTCTTCCACCATGTTAGACCATTGCCATAACTGCAATAATTTTTAGTAGGGCAAGAACCTTTCATTGCCTTTTTACACTTTTGTCAACATCCTTCAAACAATGGATGTTAATTAATTTTTCATCTAGATGGCATCTGAATCTATAGTTTGCAAAATCTGTGTGTCTCAGATGGCAGAGAAATGTGAGACACCTTGGCATGATTGAATCCTTGGTGCCATTGCTTTCTTAGGGAGAGATGACTGCTGGAGTTTGTGTTCTTTTGTAATTACCCATAAAATATGTTTTGCTGTAACTTAAGGACAGTAAACAGTTTGTTTCTAGAATGACATCTGCAAAGTACCTGTTTTAAAAGGATTCATTGGGTCATTCAAGCAGTTGAAGGTATCTTTGAAGACTTTTGTTACAGAATTTTTTTTTTTTGCTAAGTAAATAGCATTATTTGGAGTTTCTTGTATGAATAATCCCAAAATTAAATACTTTGGGACCTTGCTGCTAACCAGTGTTCTTTGAAGATGAGTCAAGACATCAAAATATTTATTAGGGGCTAGGAAACAGCTACATTTGAGCATGTTTCTCAAGACATAGCAAGAGGTTCTTTACATCACTTTGCTGCCTTTTCTCCCTCAAGAATACCACTCAAAGTACTCATACTTTTTCTCATGATCCCTAGGTCCCTTTGTCTCAGGAGGTAGCTGTTAGAAGTTGTGTACTTTTCCATACTGATGTGGTGAGGAATGTGTGTGGCAAGTGCCTGTGTCTTGTACCTGATACGCTAAGGATATTCTGTAAGAAAGTCTCTAAATGGAAAACATTCACTATTTCATAGCATTGTGTAATACAGGTAATTACATTGCATGCATTCATGCTGAGTTAATAAAGGTAGTTTTTTTTTTTAATGTAACACGGTTCTTAAATGCAAACTGGTAGGTAGCAACTGAAGCTGGAGATGGATCCTACATATGGGACTGGAGCAAGGACATCCAAGAACAAAGAGCACCCCAGGCAAGCCATGTGAGCAAGCTCCTCCAGCCCAGAGAATACCAGGTGCCTGAGGCAATCCAAGCAAACATTTTGCTAGGCAGGGAGGTGTCACATGATATCAACCTGTTAAATGCATAAACAAAGGTGCAGTGATGGTTGAGAAGGTCTTTTCTCCCATCAGGAAAGGTTTTACCTGACTTTAGCTTTCGACATTCTGACTCTTGTCTTTATTTCTTCATCATCCACTGTTCTTCATCCCAAAAATTTCGAGAGCTATGCTGGATGTGACATAAACCCATTTCATCAGCAGCTGAAGCCAAAATAACTAATTTATTCCATACCTGGGGGGGGGGAGTTAAAATCAGCTTAAGATCTTACTTTGTGAGTCATTTAATAAATTTTCAAGAATAAATTTTATTATAAGAAAGTTCTAACTTAAAAGCTGACTCAATTACATAAATCCTAGGAGAATCCAATCTAACTGACATTGAATATTCTGAGTACTGATGGATACACAAATAACTGCTTACTACTTAATTGACTACTTACTACTTAAATGACTACTTAATTGATAGGGAAATGAAGTATAGTTTAGTATAAAAAACTTTCTAATAATCATTTTAAGTGTGCTATGGACAGGCTTATAAGATAAAACATTCACCCTTTGAAAGCAATGGCTACTTGAGCAGCTGAAAAATAGAATTTTAAAGTATCTTCCTCACAATGTCTCAAAAACTACCCATTCTTGCTATAGGGGAATGAAACTCCCCACCTACTATGTCTGGTATGAGTTCATGTTCTCTAAAATTGAAGAATGAATTTTAGGAACAACGGAGGTTAAGAACAGAATATATCTATTGAGAGAAGGAAAGCTTCTGTCTGAGAGAGAGACAGAAGGGGTCCCAAGTGGGCTGCCAACGACTCTGTCTTTTCTAGGGACTTTTATAGAGTAAAATCATGGGGCTGAGACGGGCTTAGGTGGGGAAAACTGGGAATTCACAAGGCAGATGGGCATAAAGTGGGACAGAATTATGGTTAGCCAATAAGATTAATAGTCCAGGTAAAATTAAGTTGGGGACAAATGGGGAATCCAGTCTCGTAGAAAGTGGGCATTCTTAGAGAGCAGTGACTCTTCCCTAGGGGGTTGGAATGGACTTCCTCAGGGTGATAGGAACCTACTTAGAATATGAGTCCTTAGGATATGGATGCATTTATTTGAATGGTGACTCTTGACTTCCTCAGGGTGATATAGACCTATTTAGAATATCAGTCCTTAGGATATGGTTGCTTTTGCTTGATCTTTTGTCTCGAGGCCTGGCGCACAGCGAGAGGTGTCTGCTCCTCCACAGTTGCAAGGTATCTTAAGCCTTATGAAAAACAGGTCACTTAATTCTCATCTCACCCATCTCCATTTAATTCTAGCTTCTGTTCTACTAATAAGAATTTGAAATATAGAGACCTAAGTACTTGTGCTTGCCGAAGTTCTCAGCAGTCAAGAGTTCAGAGAGCTTGGCCTTAAGGTGTGGAAAGAGCTAGACTATTACTTCTCTGAGATTGTAAGACAGTCATCTGGGATGGGGATGTAGCTTAGTGGTAGAGCACTTGCCTAGTGTGTGCAAGACCCTGACCCTAGGTTCCCTCTCCAATACTAAGGAGGGAGGGAAGGAAGAAGGAAGGAAAGAGGGAAGATGGCCTGAAACTTACAAAATTCTTTTTTTTTTCTTTCTTTTCTTTTTTTTTATAAGAGAATAAAACAAAAGGGGGCAGTACAGAGCAGATCAGAACAGGACAACATAGGCAACACAGTACTTTACATTAAGTCAACTGGACATCAACAGTAGCTAACACCATATCTCTTATTCTGCTATAGTTGAGCATAGTTTCAATTACAATAATACCAAACATAACACAATAGTATAAAGCCATGCATATAGTGAAAGAATTCCAGGGCTTTCTGAACTGAATCACAGAAAATGATCAATGGGTATTATAATATCTCATTTTTGATAAAAAAGAAAAAAATTTGTTTGAACTATCACACATATTCAAATTCCAATAAGACACAATGTGGTAGA
>PVJX010035208.1:0-18383 GCA_004027295.1 Dolichotis patagonum | reverse complement strand
ACTATATGCATGGCTTTATACTATTGTGTTATGTTTGATATTATTGTAATTGAAACTATGCTCAACTATAGCAGAGTAAGAGATATGATGTTAGATACTGTTGATGTCCAGTTGACTTAATGTAAAGTACTGTGTTGCCTATGTTGTCCTGTTCTGATCTGCTCTGTACTGCCCCCTTTTGTTTTATTCTCTTTTAAATTAAAAAAAAAAAAAAAAAAAAAAAAACTGGGAAACAAACCCATGCTGCAAACCCATTCCACAGCACACATTGATGTTAGATACTTCAAATACACCATCTCTTTGTTGTTCACAACATCCCTTGTATGGGGGAGAAGCACAGTCATTCTACAAGATGGATAAACTTGAGAGCCAAAGAATAGATAACAGCAGATGGGTCACACAGCTAGCAGATGGCAGAGCTGGACTCCAAGCCCAGGGGCCTCTGACGGAAAAGCTTATGTCAGTCCGTGAGGACCATTCTGCCCAAGCAAGGACGACAACGGCCCTGCTCTGCTCAGCACTGAAGTCCGACATGTATTCCAGGCTCAATGCTGCGAAAAATGAAGCCAGGGATCTGTGGGATTGCACCTCAGAGCTGGCAACCAGAGGGAGGGGAAACCAAAACTAGTTCCTGTAAGAAACAGTAAGGGGGAAAGTTGGACCCAAGAAAAGGCACTAACAGGGAAATGTGATTGCTCCTTCTCACTCTTAAAGGATCCAGGAAGCAGAAAAAAAAAAAAGACTAAAACCAGCCATAACTAGAGATGTGTTTAGGTTCAATATGAAGAATGACTCCAGAAAAAAGCCTGCCTCATGGAGTAGTGAAGTCTACATCCCCACAGTTGAGAGGCTACTGATGATCTAGATGGAGGAGCATCCAGAATTCCCGATGAATTTTAGGACCCCTTCTTAAATCCAAGACTCAGTTATCCTGTGTAGGATAGCTGAGTTGCCCCTCCACACAGTTTTTCCTTTGTCCTGGAAAACCCAGGGTGCCCTGATCACACTATGGAACCTGGTCTGCTTCGTGTTTTACCCAAGCGGAAACCCTGAAGTGCTACCTTTATCCTAGGGATGGACGAAGTTGTTTAAGCTGTTGCTCAAAGTATCAAGAGTAACCATGCTGCTAAACATGTAGAACCTAGCCCCAGCCCTAAGCCAAATTCCTCAAGTCCTTATATAAATTTCATATCTCAAACTCCCTGATTACACATACCTGGGTAGAATATTTCTCTTTGTGCTGTACATTATAGGGACATTAAGTCAGTCAGGATTGGTGATGTACACCTGTAATCCCAGCTTTCTAAGAAACTGAGGAAGGAGGATCACAAATTTAAACTAAGCCTGGGCAAGACCCAGTTTCGCAATAAAAAATAAAAAGGGTACGGGATGTAGTTCAGTGTGAAAGCCCTGGGTTCAATACCCAGGAGCTATGAATAAATATATACATATACACACACATGGACACTAAACCCCTGTGAGTTATAAATTCCCCTAATCAATGCTTTGGCTGGATCACCCTGGTGTTTAGTGCTTCGTCCTTTGGAATCCAAATTGGTCTTATCTCAGGACAAACTGAAGCAGTCCCTTAAGGGAACTATTGCCACTGCTTTGGGGGTGAATCCAGGAATGAGTTCAGCCAAAGTGAGTAAACAAATACAAAATTTTACCATAAATGGAATATGCACAAGCCATATAAAGATTATTCATTTTCAAGATATCACACTACAAAATATGTCTAATGTATATCAGCACTTCGGGGACATCATTAAATGCCATCATGCAGCAGGAAATGCCAGAAAGAGAGCACTAGGTCACAAATAACAGGAGCCTGAGAGGCCCTGAGGTTGGTGGGACCCATGAGCATGCAGGCCGCTGTGAAGAATCCCTATGGGTTCACCCAGCTGAAAGGCTCGGTACAGGGGACCCAGGTCAAAGATTAAGTCCCACACCCTGGGTAAGAGATCATCCTGCAACATAGAAGGAAGTCGTTTTCAAACCTCTTTATGCAACATTACCAGAGAATTGAGAACAAGCGAGAACATGAGGCTTTCTCGTTATTTTCCTAAGGTCCAGTCACTGTAGTCAGGAGACTCACTCTGCTATTACTTATGTGATGGACCAGTTCTTTCCTTCTGAAGCATGTCATCTTCATGGCACACCTTCTGAAGATTTCCCAGCTTTTCTCCATGGTACAGAAGCCTTCAGGTCTCTAAGATCAGTATGTCTCCTTCACATAGTTTCCCAACGGGTTCTGGAGATCAGTTCACTGGTTAAGCAAGTCAGGTTTTTCCTAACTTGCGGGGGAAACATGGACACTACCCTGGGAGACAACGGGATGTAATGAGCTTTGACTTGTCCGTGCAGATAGTAACCCTGAAGCAAAGACTGCATTTGATTTACCTAAAGTAGCAGGCAGGCCAACGACAGCCAGCTTGAGTTTTCTAGTAGGTAATGTCAAACACAGCAAAGGGTCCAGGCATAAATTCACACAGAATTAGTCATGAACCTCCAGCTGGGACCCCTCAATTCATAACATGCCCCTCAGTTACCTGATGCTGGAGAAGTGCCCTTGGACTAACAATTTTCTTTTCTTGCAGCTCTTAAGAATAACTGTAGAATGTGCTAGGTATACAACACTCTGTGATAAGGAAGGGATGGACTGGAACGGCCTGAGGTCTATTTCAGTTCCCCTCCCCAGAAATAGGATGTTCATCAATGCTTTGGCCCTGCTTGTCATGTTGCCAGGCAGACTGCCTTCTGGGGCCCTCAGGTGCAGTACAGGTTGGGTACATGCAGACAGGAGTCCGTCATCCCCAGGAAGCTTTCCTGAAGCTTGGGGGACGACTGCACCATGAATCCTAAGTTTCTTTTGTCCCTTGATGCCCATCTGTGAGTAATAAACCTGCTCCATGAAGCCTCTTGGGATAAGTGTTCTGTCCTACTGGACTCAGACAAGTTGGTAATCAGCACACAGTAACACAGTGAACCCTAAGTGTTACTTAGGTACAGCTCAGGCACACCATTCAACATCTTATGGCTCGACAAAGACCATGACACAGTGCAGGCCTCTTTGGAGGGCTTTCTTTTTACTGATGATTTTGGCACAATCCAGAGAATCATAATTTCAAGTCAATTTAGAAAATCTACCGTTAGAAAAAATGTTTTGTTAGCCATTTTTATCTCTCGGAGGTCCCATGTCTCAGAGAACCGATTATAAAAACATTTATGCAGTCACTATGTTCCACTATTAGATACTAAAATGTTTCATTTAACCATCCACAACAGTATTAATCAGAAGGATAAAAACAAGTGGAAAACATGGTGCTTTAACTTAAGGCTGAGTATACTGCATCTTATTCTGAGAGCTCATCTGTCAAAACTATGAAACCAAGCTTCCTAATTCTAAAGAGAAAAGAATGCTACTTTTGAACAAAGAATGTGAGCAGGGTTTGGGGATTTGTGTTTGTTTAAGTGTTGCTTTTCCATTTTGTTTTGTTAGCTATGGTTTTGACGGAGCTGGGATCAAACTCAGGACCTCACACCTTTGGCAAACACTTTGCCACTAAAGCTATACCAACAACCCAAAACTTGAGGTTTACTGTCCATTCTGCTCCTAAATGGCTAAAGGGAGTCTAATAAACCCCCAAGCCCACATGGGCCATTTCTGATAATATTAAAAATTATGTGATTTTACTATTACATCTTACCACCAATATCTCTTTTTTAAAAAAAAGTCTGTTATCTACAAGCCCTGACACCCCTGTTGCAAACTTTCTTGCCATAAAAGAGGACGATATACACTGCTTTGCAGAGATTATATTTCTCCAAAATGTAGATTCAGGCCCAGACATGGGATTTGCTGTGGACAATGAATTGTGAGCACAAACACGAGTCACTTCTAATTAGAAGCTGTAAGAGTCAGCAGTTCCTTCATTCTGCTCTTTTCCCTCTGCCCTACGATGAGCAATGTTCCAGATGGGAGCTGTTCTACCATTCTGGGGCCCAGAGTAAAGTTGACATGAAGAGCTACAGAAAGCCTGCAATGGTACGGATGCAAATTCAGAAATAAACTTGGGTTGCTGTAGCCACTGACACTTCTAAGTATTCTATTACCACAAGAAAATCTTGCCTGTCTTTACCCAGATAACTTGTAATTTGCAGTCAGTGAGTCAGTATCTGCAAAGGACATCTTCTTTGTGATCATAAGATCAAATTTTGGAATTGTTTCTGAAAACACACATGCTAAAATACACCTATTAAAAATTAAGCATTCACTCAAAAGCTTTTTCTTCAAGTTGCAACTGAAAATACATTGACTTGCTAACCTGGAGATTGAGTAACAGTTACTCTCTCTTCTCACTAATTACTACTAGTCAGAAAAGACAAAAATACATAGTGCATCTGTTACAAGCAACAAAGTGAAATATTATTCATAGCAAAATAAGCACTTAGGATAGCTTGAGATTCTCATTCAGAGATACAGAAGAAATGCAGGAATGTAGTACTACAACACTGTTAAAATAATTAATGGTAAAATAAGAAAATGAAAGTTCCATTTAGAAAATACTTTGCACAAACTATATGTTTCTTAACTATAGAAGAGATGAATTTGCTTTTTCTATCCTGAAGAAGCTCCTAAGATCCTATTTTGAATTCAGGTTGCCATAGAAACCAGTCCAATTCTGTACGGGATTCCATTAAAATTACTGCATAATTTGATGCACACATAAGAAGCCTATCTCACTGTCTCAATTTAAAACAAACCACTACTCTGGTTTGAATACTCTGATTAGTCTGACAATTTGAGGATAAAATATATGTAAAAACCTAAAGCTCATCACCATGATATTCCCTCAAACGTAGTTTGTTTTCCAAGAGGCAGGAACAACTGTCAACATGATTGTGACCCACAGTCATGCTATTTCAAGTCAGGTCATGGTATGCCATTCATGATAGCAGGTATTCATGTCAATGTAAGTACACCCAGGCATGAAGTTGATTGGGAAAGATATGCTTAAGTACATCTCTGCTTTGGACAAGCCACAAAATATATGACACAACCACTACACAAATATATGACAACAGTAATAGCTCCTATTCACTCTGTGCTTATTGTTTTAAATTCTTTCATCTATAATCATGTAACAACTCCATAAGGAAGATATTATAATCACCTCAATAATATATATATATGCATGTATATATGGAAACCAAGGCACAAAGACTTTATTTACATTGCCCAATATCAAACAAACAAAAAAAAATCAAGCTATATCGTAGAGGTACAAATTTCCTATAGTGAATGTGATCATTATGCATATCAAGAGTGTACCAATAAAATTAATTTAAAAAATAAAAATCCCATCTCTTAACTACTATGACATTGGACAATATTTATTTATTTTGTTGGTACATTTTAGGTATACATGATGATCATATTAATCATAGGGAATTTGTATCTGTACATTATATATGTTGACTTTTTTTTTCCCCATTCCTGTCCCCTCCCTTCAACCTTCTGCCCCTCCTTGTTTTCAAAAGCATGGTTCTTTTTGTTTCCCTTCTATTTTCTTTTGTTTTCCTTTTTCCTTCCATCCCTCCCACCTCCCTTGTTTCCCTTCCCATCTGAACATTTTCTTCCTGCTTCCCAATATCTATTACCTATTTTGGTCCTTATTTACCCTTTCAGTTTCTCACACAAAAGAAACAATGCAATGTTTAAACATGTGTGTCCAATTTATTTCTCACAACTGGGATTTTTAAACCAGGCAGTCTATCTCCAGAGCCTCCACTTTTAGCCATTAGGTTTTGCTGCTTCACTAAGCATCGCATAATTTTGCAACTACAGGCTAAACATTTCTAATCTGAAAACATGAAATCCAAAGTCCAAACTTTGATGCACTGCATGCATGTACCAACTATTCACCAGTGTAATCATTATGTACTGTAAACATGTACTAATAAAAACTTAAAATTTTTAAAAATAAACAAATTAAAATAAAATAAACCCTCCAAAAAACCAAATTCCAAAACTTTCTAAGCACCAACATGACACCATAAGTGGAAAAATCTACACCTCACTTGATGATGGGTCACTATCAAAATAAAAGTGACCTAAAAAATATTGAATAAAATTACACTCAAGCTACATGTGTAAGGTATATTTGAAATAAAAATGAATTTTGTGTTTAGCCTTGGGTCCCATTCCCAAAATGTCTCATTATGAATATGCAAACTTCCCCCCAAAAATCCCAAATGTCAGACATGTCAGGTCCTAAGCAGGTCAAACAGAGATATTCAATCTATACAAATATAAGACAAGTGTAGCTCAGATTAACAACACAGGAGAGCACCCATTTTAGTAGCTCTCATGCTCTACAGCATCCAAATAACAGGTACTTAATGAAAATATACTTATGCACCCTCCATCAAGAAACTGGTACAACATAACTGAAGTGTGATACATGAACTATAACGGCATTTTAACAGCATCCTGAGTGATTCAGGTGCAGGTGGTTAGGCAGACCGTCCTTTGAAAAATGACCTATTCAAACTCATCTCATGAGTGGCTACACACGGATGAACCAATTCCACCTGTTCTGAGAAATGGAAGGCAGCCTTTAAAAAAGGTTCAGAGTAGAAAAAAATAGAAAACGAAATCCTAAAACAGTAGGTCTCTTGTACTCTATTCCTCCGAATTATCCTCTGACTTTTGACCAGAGTCTATTTCTTCCAATTTTATACACAAACCTAAAAACTCATCTAGTTTTAAGGATCACTTCAGATGCCAAGCAAAAAGGAAAGCAGATCATGGAGAAACGAGAGATTTCAGGTAGAAACACTGAAGCAAAGCAGGTAGAAAGAGAGGGAGGAGGCAGAGAAAACAAGTTTTAAAACACAAACATTGAAAGACACTCTGAGACCTAAGAGCATCAAGGTTGAGACACACATAGGAGGAAGGACTAATTTCCAGAACATAATAAAAAAAAATAATATTCCTGATGTTAAGCCACCTCCAAATAACACACAGCAAGTTAAAGATTTACTCTATTTTGTATACTATGTCAAAAGACAATGATAGTAATACTTGAGCAAACTTTCCATTTAAATTAACTGAAACTATGAAGAAGTAGGTGCTTGAAAGCTGACATGACTATTTCTCTCAGACTAACGGAACACTAAGAAATTCACTGATGGAGTGGATGCAGTCAAAGGAAAAGGTTTGGTTGAGGGTTAGAAGAAAGCAAACACCCATCACAAGGTGTTTTGTCTTCCTTACCTGTACGTTCATTGACAATGGCACAACCACCAGATTTTCAGGTTGAACAAGGCCCAACGTGGCATTGCTGCTTATAGCTGGGAGTAGTTTTTAGCTCAGGCTTTTGAGGACACTGGATAAGATGGTAATTTTCAAACTCCATTTCCATTAGTAAAAATGGGTGACAGAAGTTATTTCAGATCATTTGTTGTTACCTCTATGTGTTTATGTAAGATAAAGTGAGATAACAAAATGAAGGGAAATTATTCTCAGATTTGTAGTTTCCTATATCCAGCACAGCTGCTCAGCAGATGTGTGTGTGTGTTCACTTCTCAAGTAGCTCACGCTGCTCCACTTCTAAATAGCTAGGACTACAGTGTGCACTACCATGCCTGGCTCAGTACATGTTAAATGAGTCAAGATGGATGGATGGATGGATGAATGGATGGATGGATGGATAAGTGAATCCACAGGTGACTAGAAGGCAAGTACGTGAGCCACTGAGCTAAATCCCCAGCCTCAGATCTTTGATATAGTCTTGCATCAGATATTGTCATGGGCTCTACATCTTCTGCTGTACTCATGCAGAACATTGCTGTGGGATCCAGGCCCTCAACTGGATTTTTTGGGTCTCTCGTGTGTGGACATGCTCTTTTGTATTTGACTCTTCGAGTGAATATTATAAAATAATCTTACAATTTATGTGTCTTGAATTAAATCTTTTCCCTTGTAAACCCTGACAACAACATAACTTTTGGGAAAGAACTTTCTCAGACTAAGAAGTCCCCAGTGGTAGCCATATATGATGTCAGAGACAGGATAGCTTAACTGAAAGAGGTTGTCCAACATTCGTAAATCCATCTGGGTTTGGGTGGGATCCCAATGAAGATCCTGTTTCCTACCCTCCAAGGATTTCTCCGTGCATTGGTTCCTTAGTAAGAACTGGTCAAGACCCAAGAGAAGCAAGAGTACAATACTGCATTCCTATTTTTTTGGACAAGATAACAAGAAGAGACTCTATACATAGACCCATAAACTGCCCTTGTTACTATTACCTCCCAATTTTTAAGGTTTTTTTGTTTTGTTTTGGTTTGGTTTGGTTTCCTTCTGATGAATCTTTTTCTTGATTCCAAAGGCAAAGAGAAAAATATATAATGGTGAAGCCAGGCATGGTAGTGCACACTTGTAATTCCAGCACTCAGGAGGCTGAGGCAAGAGGATCACTGTGAGTTCAAGGCCAGCCTGTGCTATATAGCAAGATCCTGTCTCCAAAAAAAGGGTAGAATGGTGAAGAATAAGGTTATGTCATGAAACACCATCCTAAAAAATACAGAAGCCTGTATGTTCACAGTCTAACCAAGAAGCAATAATGGAACAGTCTGTATAAGGAAGTTTGTACACAATGGAATTTCAAAGTTCAACCAGGAATATGAAGCAGAAAGTAAAAAAACAGTTAAACCTAAAAAAAAAAAGTAAAAACACTAGATTATATGAAAAGCAAAGCAAATTTAAAAAGTGAACTCTGACCGATGAAGTATTTTAACATACCCATTGATATGTGTTAGCAACTGTAATGTCTAACATAGAGCAACAACATTTCTAAAACATTTACTGCTGCCTATTGAACAACAGTCTGCTCCAAGAAAAGAACAGTTCTAATTGCAAGGACACTTCTAGATGACTGCAAAGTTGTGATTCCTTAGACTGGTGGCACCGTTTTGTCTTTGGCCTTCTTGGAAAGTAACGTAGTCTGAAAACGATGACTTGAGTCTTCAGCACAAAAATGGGCACATTTCTCCAAAGGAAATGTAGAGGAATAATGTGATCAGGTTGGAATTCTGGAGAACTCTAATGATTAAAAGCTAAGTCTTTACAGAGAAGCCAACTAAAAAAAGACAGAAAAAGTAGTAAGAGGAGTTGGAATACAGTCAAGCCAGAGGAGTATCTCAAAGCCAAGAGTGAAGAAGATTTTCAGAAGGATGAAATGCTCCAAAGAGGATAAGCAGAATTTGGCAGAATATAAAGTCCCAGAATTTGGCAGTGAAGTCAAGATGACTTTTCTGAGCACGTTGTGATGTAGGGTAGAGAGCCAAGAAGCCAAGCACTGCTTTCTGGGAGGTGAACTGGACACAAGGAAACAAAAGTTGTAAACACTGCTCTCCATACAGTTTAAAAATGAAGGAAGGACAGAAAGATACGGTAGTAGTTGAGGAGGAAATTATATAGAGTTGGTGGGTTTTTGTCTTTACTCCTGATTTCAGGATGGCATATCCTTAGGTGTCGTGTAAAGTTCTCAGAGGGAAGAGAGAGATTCAAGTTCAAGAGCATAACCCATGGTGATAACTGACAGATGACATCAATAGTCACAAGGTTAAAATTGAGAGTACCCTGGAAAATGAAGCCCTGAAAGGAAAGCACAAAGGCATTTCCTTCTCTGCAACAGTAATGAGAAGAGGCAAAAGCCTAAACTAGGGCACCTAAAATGTGTCTGATATAAATACATATATTTAATCTTCCACCTGGGTCTGTGGTTTGCCCCAAACTAATGCTTTAAATACCATCCAGACAGTAAAACTGTTTTTTCAATTTACATTCTCTACCTTCTATTTAAGCAAGAAGAAAAACACATACACATTTTAGAATGATTTCAAATAAAATAAAACAAAGCTACAAATTGGGTATGCCGCGTGTTAAATCTTCAAATAAGCAGAAATACTATCCTTCTGACAGCCAGAGTTGGATCTCACAAAAACAGGGATATTAAATGCATTAACCCATCATCTCAACACTTGGTTCACCTTGAAATTTCAGCAGAATACTGGTGAATTAGAGGTTAAAAAAATCTGTGTGTATAAAAATGTTCTTTTGAGAATATTTAACACTCATTCTAAATATTAAAGCAATGCCTATTTTCCCTTCCCATATACTCGTGTGTAAATTAGGAATAATAATACATCAAGGATATAATAGCATTAGATTTAGACTTCACAGAATTGAAAATAAGCCAAAGAAACTAGACACTGAATCTTACATAGGAAAGGAAGAAAACTAAAAAGTTAAAAATAACTGGTTTTCTCTTTTTTCTTTCCTTCTTTCTTCAATTCTTGTATCTCTTAAGAAGGGTACCACTTATTTTTTTACCTTACAAACACTGGCTTTTTATGTTTTGTCTTCCTTCAGAAAAGAATTTTTCTACTAGAACATACACTTAAAGTTAAGGCTATATGGTTTCAAGAACTATAAAGTCCTTATTTTCAAGTATGCCATCTTAATCCAGCATCTTAAATTAACATTTAAGATAACTGTTAAATTAACAAGTAAACAGACAAGTTCCCTTACAACTGTAGTGACTGCACATAAACCCATCACACAAGGACCTGCGGGAAACAAAGACCCTCACAGTTCCTCTGCAGCAATCTGCTTAGTGCTTGCATCTCTCCCCTCTAGTAATCTCTGCATCACCTTCAACCAAATATACATGACTCAAGCCCCTACTCTTACTTTAACTCTTACAAATAAACACTGTTTATTTGGTATTTCTGGGTGAAGGGCAGAAATGAATCACACAAAGTCCACAACCATCAAAGAAAAGTGATGGAGGGAATGTGAAACCATTAACCAATGTCTCAATGTCTCAAATGTTTCAAATCATAACAAGGAAAGCATTTGTGAGAATATGGCAAAAAGTCACTAATTCAGTCTAACATAAAATCACAGAATCAAAAATAATTTCTATTACTATAGTTTTTCTAAAACATTCAAAAGTACAAAATTGGTTGACAGCAATTAATTATATTATTCAAAACAGCTATCAGAGGACTTTTTAAATTATTTTAAAAATGTATTAAAGACACAATACCATTAATTCCCTTTGGTGTATATACCCTCAATTCAAACACTTATACCCATCATTTTTGCTACTTTCTAAAGCAGTTCTGAAAGTCTAGATATGATTTTAAATGTCCTAACATAAATGATAAATATTTTGAGGTGACAGATATGCCAATTATCCAGATTACACACTGACTGCATATATGCACTGAAACATCACACTGGGCCCAAAAAATATGGACATTATGTGTCAATTAAAAATGCAAAAAGAAAAATAGCTGCAATGTCTCTCTTCAAAGAAATGCCAGTATATCATAGATCTCCTTGTTTTTTGTTTGATGTCTGTACATAAAGTAGATTTTATTTTAAGGTTCTGAAATTTCTGCATTTGTTTCAATCTTCCATACAAAGTTACACGTTTGTGCTTAGACTACACTTAGGCTCTCAGCACTGATTTTTCCTTAACGAAATAACATGAAACCAAACAATCACACAAAACATAATATTCTATAAGGACCCACAGCACCCTCATCACCTGCAATGTTGCCACAACTTATCTACAAGACCATGAATAGAACTCAAAACTAATCCTTAAGACCCAGGTGATCGGGGAGCAGGAATTTAAGGCAATTTTGAGTTTCCATTTCTTGACAATATTTGCACTTGGAAAATCTGAGGAGGTACAAGGAAAGCAAAACAGAATTAAGTTTGAACAAAACATGAAGAGAGAGTGGGCTGGAATCAAGGCCCAAGGGCACAGTGTGTAGCACGTCTCACATCAATTCCTAAGATTCACTTTTAATCACTTTGTTCACCAAACCTGTTGGCTGTTTTGAAAAACATTTAAGTGTACAACTCAAAGATACGAAAGCATTTAATGCTATCACAAAGCTAAAAAGAGAAACTCTAAAAGGGTGGGTACCAAGCTGGGTGTGGTAGAGTATGCGTTATAACCCCAGAATTTAGGAGGCTGAGGAAGGAGGATTGCTGTGAGTTCCAGGCCAGCCTGGGCTACAAAGTGAGTTTAAGGCCAGCCTAAACTACATAGCAAAACCTGGTCTCAAAAAGACAAAAAGATAAAAAAAAATAAAATAAAAGTGCAGGTACATTAGACTTGTGTCTAGAGGCAAACATACCTGCTTATTATGATAACATGTGATATTTAAGATGAAATACAATGAATGAATCATGATAAGGATATAAAATATGCGAGGAGCACCCTAACATGCCTAGTTTAAGGTTTAACAGTTAACCAGTTCAAGGTGAATTGAGAAAAACATGAAGTGGTCAAAAAGTGAAAATCCTAAAAAAAAATGTGAAAATGTTTAAACTCAGGGTTTGTAATTATTTAGCTTATGATGCCTACTTTGGACCATTTTTGCTCATGTATTTAAGCAGCTTCCATAAAGCCTTCACATACATGACACTAATTTTCTTATTGGCATTAAAAGATGATATATTACTTTAGCATTCAATTTTGAAATTTTGAAACTCAAGCATTGAAAAACACTCGCCACAATCAACACTTATTAATCTAGCATATCAACTATGGTAGGTATCATTGTATCTTTCCCTACAATCATATCCTCATACAATTGAAATGTCACCCTTAGTGACCTGTCATTGTTCCATCAATATGGCAAGCACTGCTTGTCGAAAAACTGCAAAATCAGAAATCTAAAACCCATTATTAACTTTTAACTTGTCATTTGAGCTAGATTATGTGCAATCACTAACTTCTATATTGCTAGACCAGTAAGTAAATTTTGTTCTTACTACCAAAACTTCTTTCATTTGTATAAATAAATCTGATAGGTTTACTAAAAACAGAAAATAATTCAAAAGAATTTTCTTTCATGCCATAAAGCATAAACTTGAGAGCTGGGAAATGGTGGGGTGGGAACCAAGAAAGACAAAAATATTTTCCCCAAATTCTCTCAGACTGCCTATTTCCATTTATCTTATCCCAGATATCACAAGCTAAATTCACTGCTAGCCCATGGTCTGCATTGCAAGCGTGTCACAGAGCAGAAAGAAAAATACGCAGTCCTTTAAATACATAGGAAGCAGCTATAAAAGTAAAACAATGATCACTCAAGGGTTGGATTGTATTAAAAACTCAAAAGTCTACAATATTTAAAGTGCTCTATGAGAGACAGAACATATTTTGCTATTATGACATGAGAGTTTCTCATTTAAAAGGAAAATAAACTTCAAGAATTGAATGTCAAAGATGTCATCGTTTCAATCAACTGAATAGAATACAGAGTACTACAATTTTAAAGACATAGTGCCCCCGTGTGGTTTGACAAGACTGCACAAAACACTCAGTATAGGTTTCAACAGTCACGTACTGTGAAACACAGACTTTTCCTACGTGCATTTACTTTTGTTTACATTTGTTTTTTAAATGTGTGTCTAGAGCACAACAGAAACACACAAATACACACGCCAAGAGTTGTGTTTACAGCAGGAGGCACTGCTCCACTTATCCCAAATGCGTAAAGCAGGAGTGAGGACAGGACTTGTAAAGGGCATCTGCTACTCATGTTGATGCAGCTGACACCCTGCAGGTTGCAGGACCAGGGCCACCAAGGCCCACTTGGCATGTGTCCATCAGAGCTTTCTAGGAGCTGCCAGGAAAGAGCCCCACATCTACCCTCCTGCCTGCGATTGAGCTTCTGCCTTTTCTCCTGTGGCTGTGTGCATACTGCCCAGGTCCTGTGCAGAAAGCTCTCCACTCAGGCCCTGGATCTCACTCAAAGACTGGACTCCAGTAGGTCCCTCCCTTCTCTCCTGAATCACTAGTGTTCTCTTTTCCACTGGATCATTCCTGTCAGCATCTCCATATAAATATGTTATCATGAAAACCCCCTCTGGCCCCCCTCTCCCTCCAACTAGTATCCTGTTTCTCTACTCCCTATTACTGACATACTCCTTCAAAAAATTGTTGATGTTAACTGATTCTAATTTTAAATTTTCCATTCTCTCTTGAACTCACTCCAATCAGACTTTCCCGCTCACTGTTTCACTAACACTGCTCTTTCTGAGGTCACCAATGGTGTCCTGTGTTTAAGCCACTGGCGACTCTGAGGTACATCTAACTCAACCTACTGACAGTATTTTGTGCAATTATCTTCCCTATCTCCTTGGGACTTTCTGCTGTTGGCTTCCAGGCACCATTTGGTAATTTTTTTTTCACTTGGTAATTTTTTTGGCATCTCAGTTGCTTGACTCTTTTGTTATAACGGTCCTTAACTTCCCAACCTCTAAAGCAGTGGGTTCTCAACCCTCCCTCTATATTAGAAAATGGTTCTAGAGCTCGCTCCTAGAGCTTCTGATTTAATTCATGTAGGACAGGACCCGGGTATGGTGGGCTATCAAGTAGCCCTGAGTGATGCTGAGGCTTACCTGGGTTGAGAATCACTGCTCTGAATGCTGACCCACCTCGCAACTTACTTTCCAAACCTCTCTTTTTCTGTCTACCACTTCCTTTTCAGGAGACTGTACCCAGTCTCCTGGCTTAAAATGTTTTGTTTGGGTTCTGTTGTGTGAATTTCCCAGACAAAAGAAACGTCTGCCTCCAAACTGAGAAGGGCCAACAGTACAAAGAATGAATTCAAGTAAATGAATTTATTAAGAGTTACCTACAGTTGGAACTTAGGGCGCTGAGCCAACCAGCAACCAGCCTGCTGCCCTGGTAAGTGACTGTGGTCTGGCAAGCCGCGGCCACTCCAGGGAGGGGAAATAAGAAGCAAGAGCGTTTCCTGAGATCCACGCCATGTTGGAACTTAGGGCGTTGAGCCAACCAGCAACCAGCCTGCTGCCTACCAGGGTGCGGGCTTAGAATCAAACATACCACATCATCCTCCCACCCCCCCATTAACAACTGGGATCCAGGGATCTGGGTATCTCTTAGGAGGTGACCATATTTGGTACAGCAAGTGGGGGGAGTTTCCTTCTACTATCTCTGAAGGCAGATATTTTTATCGCCGTTTTGCTTTGCCCTGATTAACGGTGTTGCTCTATTCAATACTCTGTGTTGATGTGTTCTATAATGTTGTGTATTTCTTTTGATTTTGCTGTACCTAGTAGAAAAACAACTATTGTGAAGATAACGAGATATACAATGGTGCCTATTACTGTTGTCCTGGTGACCTGCTGTGATGTGCTGTGCCAATTTCACTACACTGTCTCAATTGGCTTTATCCCATCCTGTTTTGTTGTATATTAATACCTCCAAGTTAATAAAAATTAAATAAAAATAAAACAAGAGAACATGAGAAAACAAGGTAACAAAATACCTCCAAAAACTCCCAACTCCACCAAAGCTGATCCACGTGACATGAATGATGAGAAACTCAAAAACAAAACAACAGAATTATATAAGGTGATTAAAAAGGAAGTAACAACAACAAAACAGATCAATAAGGTACTGAGAAAGCTGAAACATAATATAACTAAGCAGATAATGTACTTAAAAAGCAAAAAGAGGAAAAGAAAATGTTCTAAAGGATGTAACTGCATGTATGTTTAGGTGTGTGGGATTGATGACCATATTACCAGGTTTTTGTTGGATCGTTGAACAGAACTGTTTGCAGCCTCACTTTGTTCACTTTGTATGCCTTAATTTTGTAACATGAACAACTATTTCTAAGAAGACAATATGTAATTTATCAACTAGTGATTTCTTACTGGTTTTTTTTTTGAAATTCTGTATTATTTCTATGCTTTTTCCTGTATTGCTTTTTTTTTCTCTTTAAATAAAATTAAAAACTAAAAAAAAAAAAAAAAGAGTTACTTACAAAGTAGCGGACAACTTGCAGGCTGCAGTATACCAAAGTCTGGTGGCTAGCTCCCCTTTGCTAAGCTGTAAGTGTAACAGAGCACTAATCAAGACAGCTTGTTGTGCTGTAGTCTGGCACACAACCTCAGCACCTACCATAGCAAGGGCCCATTGGATCCTCCAACAAAAATGGAGTTGCTCTGGCTAAGGTTCAGAGGCCAATTCTCCACTGCAGCCACCAGGCCAAGTCATTAGCTTCTCTAGCCTGAATTACGGCACTGCTACAACCTCCTGACTGGTATCTCTGCTTCTACCCACCTTTTGCCCCATAATTAAATCTATAATCAATTCAGCAACTGGGATGATCCTGTTAAAATGCAAGAGAGAACAAGTAATTCCTCTGCTGTAAACGCAAACGGGCTCCCCTCTCATTCAGAGTAAAATACAGGCACATGCTGGAGTCCCTGTGACCTCTCAGATCACACCTATTACTCACTTTTTGCTCCTCAAACACACCAGGCATGATTCTGCCTAGGGGCTCTTGGACTTTCTATAAACTCTGCTTGGAACACTTCTACTTAACTACTTGCCTTCCTCCCTCTTCTCCCTCAGGTCTTTATTTAAATGTCACCTTCATATTAAAGACTTTCCCTGACCACCCCTTTAGTACTGTATTTCTTTTCTGACCTTGCTTCATTTTCCTTCTTAGCACCGGACCATGGTATGTAAGTTTCTTATTTATCTTTTTATTTTTGGTAACCCCTATGGAAATTCAAATTCTAAGAGGGATTTTTGTCCATTCTGCTCACTCCTCCCCTAGATTAGTTCCAGGCATATTGTAAACACACAGTAAGTATGAGTTATGGGCCAGACATGTGATGCATACCTGTAATTCGAGCACTCAGGAGGTTGAGGCAGGAGTATCACTGACAGTTCCAGGTCAACTTGGGCTACACAGTGAATTCAAGACCAGTCTAAACTACATAAAAACCCTATCTTATGACACCAAAAAAAAGAAATGTATTTATTTATCAATAAGTAGAAGCTGAACAAATGACAGAAAAGACTAACAATTAAAATAAAAATAATATTTAGTATTTTCCATATGCCATATACTATTAAGTTCTTAGCTGTATTAACTTATTTAAGTCCCACCACCAGCTTCAGAGAAGTACTATTATTATCTCCATGTTACACATGAAAAAATTGTATAGAATCACTGAATAAATTGCCAAAGACACATAATTGCTAAGTAGCCTGGATAAATTCATTCACATCACATGCCAAAGTGTAGATTCTTAACCATCAGAAAATACTGAGGGTAACTACTAGTCTTCCAAATTAATCACATCTCCAAATCTTTGGGGAGCAAATGCCACTCTAACACTGAGGTCACCTAGCACAGATGAACCGTGTTAAGAAAGGAAGGTCTATAGTGAGACCTGGGTTCATGCCAGACTGGTTCATGCCACAGTGTACTTTCAGCAAATATCTCCTCAGGGCTTCTGTTATGGTTTGTGTCTAGATGTCCCCGCAAAGCATCATGTGGTCACAGGTGGAGCTTTTTCAAAGGTAGCTGCATCTAGAGTGTGACACTGAGAATGGGTGTGTGATTACTAATTCATTCCACTGATTGATCTGGCACCCACTCTAATCCTGGTAGCCTGGATAGAGTATAAAAGGAGCAGAAAGACGCTGCTAAAGTCCTTTGCTTACCTTGCTACCTTCTGCCCACCATAAACTGTTTCTCCTCTGCCATGCCTGTCTGCCATGCCACCCTGTCTTGGAACCAGTCAATTATGGACTGCAACCTCTACAAACTGCGAGCCAAATAAGCCTATCCTCCCTGAACTTGTGGGTGTCACGTATTTTTGTCTCAGCAACAAGCAAAGTAACAAAGATAGCCACCCATGGCCCAGCACAGTTCTTGGCCCTGAGAACTGACTGGTGAACAAATCAGACAAAGCTTTCATAATCTAATAGGACAGAAAACATCAGATACATCTTTAGCAGAAAACCAAGCAGTGATGAGGCGTGGTCAAAAAAAGCGTCTCTGAGAAGGACTGTAATTCAGGGATGAGCCAGATCCATTTTTTATGTTATTCCTCTAATGACTGCTGACTGCTGACAGCTTTTGACCCTCTCCTATCTCCCTTCCCTCTAGATTTCCACCAGAAGTGATAGCAAAGCCCAGGTGCCACCTTCTCTGGCTCTGTAGAAACTCAACACAAACCAGCAACAGCCCAAACCAGTAACGACCATAAAACCAACACAGGTGTACCTCCCTAAGCCTCAAGTCTTTTGCCAACCTGCTTGGAAGCCTGCCCAACTGTCTTCAGAGAGCCTCAAGATGTGAGTGCTAAATCTCCTCATACTCTCAGAGCAGGTGTGGCATCATCAGTTCTCCCCGCAGAACCAATTTCTGAGTGAGAGACTGACCTCCTATTTCCAGGGGATAACCATAAAATAAGGGAGCCAAGATATAAATGAAGGGACAGAATGGGG
>PVJX010035207.1:6883-18503 GCA_004027295.1 Dolichotis patagonum | reverse complement strand
ACATGTTGAAATGAACAACTACTTTGAAGAAAAAGAGACACTACAATACCCAGTGCTGACTCCATAATGTCATGATGTGAAGTCCAGCAAAACTATCACTTTTCGTTCAAAGTGATCTTAGCTTGCTTTGCCTTGTTTAAGTTCAACATACATTAAGGTATGGACAGCTGTTTTGAGGAGAATGAGAGACACTATGACAGCCATTCGTGGCTTCCCTAATGTTTGGTCTTGAAGACCTGAAATGCCCTCCTCATCCTGCTCAGATCAATTCCATACTAGGTTGTTTCATGTGAATTCCCTGTATGTGACAATATGGACAACTATTTGGAAGAAAACAAGAGTCAATATGATAGAGAGTGAATATTTCCAATTGTCTAGTTTTGAAATTTTTGTCTCTTACATTGCTTTCTTGTGATCCGCTTTGCTCTGGTTTGTTGTGTTTAATTCTACCCTTTTGATATAATTGCATGTATATTTGCATGGGTAAGATGGATGACCATATTGCTGTTTTTGTCAGATCATGGAGCAGAACTGTTAACAGTCTCACTGTTTGAATGTCTACTTTACATGTTTTAACTTTGTAAATTGAACAACTATTTCCAAGAAGTCAGCATGTAATTTGTCAAGCAATAATTTCTCAGGTTTTTTTGTTGTTGTTCTTTTCCTTTTTTCCTTGGAAAACTGTATTGTTGCTACCCTCTATTCTGTTTTGCTTTTTTTTTTCTCTTTAAATAAAATTATAAAAAAAAAACCTTCCTTATGTTGAGGTAATTTTTTTCTATCAATTATTTTGTTTCTTTCATCTTTCATTCTGTTACTGTGGTATATTAAAATGATTATCATATATTGAGCCATTCTTACAATTCAGGAATAAATCCCATGAGGTCATGTTTAATCCTTTCAATGTGGTGCTGAATTTAGTTTACTAGTATTTTGCTGGGGATTTTTGTAGCAAGAATCTATAGAAAAACTGGTCATTAGTTTCCTTATTTAGTATAGTATCATTGTCTGGTCATTTCCTCCTGTTTAACTTTTTACAAAAACTTGAGAAAGACTGGTAATTCATTCTTCTTTAAATGTCTGAGAGACTTCTCTAATGAAGCTGTTTCTGGACTTGCTTTCATACAAATTATTTGATTACTGATGTAATCATCTTATTATTTGTATGTCTAATCAGACTTTTGATCTCATCATGAGTCAGTCTTTATACACAGTATGGTTCTAAACATGCATTAATTTCTTTTAGGTTACCTTGTGTATTACAATGTAATTATTCATTGCAGTAATTCTATAACTTTTGGAATTGCTCAAAGTAGTGCACAGCAGTTCTTTTGATCCCTTTTTATTTCTGCGGTGCCAGTTGCAACAACACCTCTTTTCTGAGTATTTGGTCTATTTTCTTTTTCTTATTCTAGCTAAGGATTTAACACCTTTTTGATCTTTTTATAAAAAACAACTCCTAAAATTTCACTTTTCTTACCATTTTTTCTCTAATTTACTTGTTCTATAACTTTTATTTCCATTTCTCTTCCAACTTTAGATTTAGTCTGTTCTTTTTCCAATTTCTAAAGATGTAAGGTTAGGTTGTTGATTTGAGAATTTTCCTATTTCTAAGGTATTTTCTGCTATGAACTTACATCTTAGCACTTTTGCTGAATCCCACGTCTTAGTATGTTTCAGTGCTATGAAAGATGCATTTGTTCTTTGTCCCAGTTTCCTGACACACTGCCAGAATAATTCTCAGAATCTTATGAGTGACAGTAGTGCATTCTGTACCCTAATAAGGTTATTCTTCAGTGGCTGGAGACCCCTTTATAGTTTCTGGATGGCAGCTGGCTCCCATGGACACCCAACCATGTAATCCTACAATTAGAACTTTATTCTCACCTCACTATCTCAGGAAAGGGGCAGGAACTGAAGACACACTTGATAAAACAGTGATCAATAATTTAACATGTCCTTGTTAAAGCCCCAAAAGACTGAATTCCAAATAGCTAAACATGTAGTTTCCTGAAAGGTGGCATAGAAAAAACATAGAAGCTTTGTACCTTTTATCTAATACTTTGTCCTATGCATATCGGGTTGTTCATGTATTCTTTGTAATATCCTTTATAGAAAGTAAGTAAATACAAGCATATTCCTGGATCCTACTAACTATGCCACCAAAATATATGAAACAGACAAGGGGGCCGCAGCAACCTCAATTGGAACCGGGCAGTCAGAACTTCCAAGAGCCTAGAGTTGGCATCTGAAGGGAAAAAGGGATGATCTTCCTGGACTGAGCCATCAACCTTTGAGATCTCATGTTCTTTCCAGGCAACAGAACTAAAATGAGTTAGAAGATGCCCAGCCAGTCAAAGCCACAAAACTTACAGCTTGATGTGTAGGGGAATCTCACTAAATATCCGGGGTAACAGAAGCGTTCTGTGTTGTGAGAACACAGTAGGAGAAAGTTTGTTTTTTCCTATTACTTACAATTTTGTTTTTGTTCTCTCTGGATCAAATTATCAAATTATTTTTGACTTTCTGTCATGATTTCTGACTTATGGTCTTTTTGAGTGTGTTCCTTGCTTTCCACATAACTGTAAATTTTCAGTTCTCCATTTCCTTTTTATTTCTAGTTTGATTCAATTGTGGCTAGAGAACATATTTACATGATATCAGTGTTTTTAAATTTATGAAGACTGTTTTGTGCCTTAATGTGATCCATCTTGTAAAATGTTCCACACATACCTGAAAGGAATATGCTCTACTTTTGTGGGTGGAGTGCTCTGCATGTCTGTGAGGTCCAACTGGTCTACAGTACTATTTTTCAGTCTTCTTTTTTTCCTTGTTTGTCTTATAGCCACTTGATGTAGCCATTTTGAAAGCAGGAGATTAAAGTTTCAATACTATTCAATAGTGTTTATTCTCCCTTCAAGGCTATCAAAGTTTGCTTCTTAAATCTGGGTGCTCTGTTGTTAAGTGAATATAAAACTGTTAAATCTTTGTGGTAAACTGACCTGTTCATCATTATATGCTATCCTTCTTTGTCAAAGAGAGTGTGGGTTAAAATGACATTTGTGTAAGTTTGGCAGCCTCTCCTCGTTTTGCCTAAGCATTTGCATGGAATGGCCTAACCTTCCACTTTTATTCTATATATGAGCTTCTATCTAAAGTTAATCTCTTGTACAGAGTACTCAGATCTAGTTTTTTACCCAGTCAAGAACTTTATGTCTTTTATTGGGAATTTTAATACATTTCCATTTTAAGTAATTGCTGATAGCAAGGGGTCTAGTACTTGTTTGCAGTTTTCTGTGTTTCTTCCTGGTATTTTGTCCTTCTCTTGCTGCCCTTTCTTTGCATTTTATTCATTGTTTTGGTGGAACATACTGATTTCCTTATTATTTATTTTTCCTTCTTACTATTTAAGTGTACCTCCTACAGAAATTTTCTTTGTGGTTATCATGGAATTTACATAAAACATATTTGTAACAACCTATTTTAAACTAATAACTAGTCTGTCTTGACTTTTAACAATTTCATTTTAATGCTTGTCTGTGTAGGCCTCTGGATTCATCCTAGGTGAAGTTCTTTATGCTTCCTGTATGTAGATGTCTATTTTCTTCCTCAAATTTAAGGTATTTTCAGTATTTCTTAACATAAGCTCTCTGTTCATTGTCCCTTTGCTCATTCTTTGCGGCCCACATGAATATTTTGGTTCACTTTATAGTGTATCACAAGTTCCCTAAGCTTTATTTTTCTTCATTTTTTCTGTTGTTGTTTCTTTTGAATCAGTTATTTCAAATAATCTGTCTTAATCGAGTCTATGACTGTTCTCCTTTAGTGAACTTTTTAATTCAATTTCAGCTTCAGAATAGTTTCTATTTCTTTGTGGATATTTTCATTTTTTCATGCATCATTTCCTGACTTTGTTTGTCAATCTATATTCTCTTAACAGCACAGTGAGCCTCTTTAATACTCTAAATTTTTTGCTAGGTGATCCACAAATCTGTTGCTTTAGGATTAGTTTCTGGATATTTATTCACTTAAATGTTTGGGAACCATGTTCCTCTGGTTTTTCTTTATTTAGGGTGTGTGTGTGCGTGCACACGTCTTTTCAATGTTATAAAAAAAAACTCCTCTTGTAGATTTTATATACTGGTTTTTTACAGGACAGGACTTTCATTAATCAGCCCAGGTAGAGTCTGGAAATCTCTCAAAACATTTATAAAACCACATCTTCTGTGTGTAACTTCCCAATTAAATTTCTCAGTTTATTTTCCAAGAGCCTATTTATACACTGCTCCATCTAGTGCCCTGTGTGCAGTAGTGAAAGTTCTTAAGACTGCAACAACCTACTTAGCTGTTTTTGGTAGTCTCCAGGCACTCAAAATATGCTAGTTTCAAGAGTACTTCAATTCAAATGAAACAGACAGCAACAGCTCAAGAACATCCCTGAAAAACCCAGAAGGTTGGGCCACATATTCTCCTCTTCACTTTCTTTCTCACGGAGGAAGTCAGGAACTGGGCACTCAATGCCAATCACAGAGAGTTACATCAGCTTTCATTTGTGGTACTGTAAGTCCCCTAGCTTAAGATGCTGACCTCTCTTTTGTTTTCTGTAGCCCCAGACAACCAAAGTATCTTCCTTCCCACCTGCAGTTCAAGCCAAGAGAGAAAGACACCAGTGCTTTGGGCAGCTCTCTCTGAAAAGCTAGAACTCTGGACATACTTCCACTCTTCTCTTTTCTTCCCAGTGTACAAATTGGTCTTTTTGTTCTTACTGTTGTACCAGCTTGGGGCAGTGGCTATCACTGTTGATATGAAACAGCTTTTTTTACTTATATCAATGTGGTTATTCTTGGCCTCCAACTTGCCTGGGGTATTGAGTCTTCCTAACCAGTTTCTACAGTTCTCATAAAGGTTTTTTTTAGAAACAGACACAGTAGTACTGTTGTTATACTGGTATTTCTACAGAGGAATGAGATCTGGGGCTTCTTATTCTACGATCTTCCTGATATTATTTCTCTTACCAACTGCATATAAAGTTAAACATATTATCTACCCCGTGTCCCAGAAATACATCCATAAAATAATGTTCACGAAAATATTCAAGACACCCCACATAATAGCAAAAAGAGACACTCATTGTACATCAATAAAAAACTAGTTAAACAATTTATAATATATTTATGAAATAGAATACTTAGCACTGAAACAGATGAACAGTACATGGAAATTTTCAAAACTAGGACATTAAGCAAAAAGAAGTCAGACATAAAGTACATACTACATGACTCCATTTATAAAAGTGTCTAAATGGGAAAAGTAATTTATGATGAGAAAGAACAGAGGGACTACTGTTGAGAAATGGAAAGGATAGATTTACTGGAAGTAGGCAAAAGAGAACTTTTTGGTATGATGCAAAAGCTCTGTACCTTGATGTAGGGTGCTAGAGTTAAGATCTATTCATTTCACACATACAAATTTTACTTAAGGAAAGAAGTAAAATAAAGGAGAATTCAAGCATTAAATCACAACATATACCTTGCTTTTAAAAAAACAAGTAAATGGCTTCTCATTTATCTTTTCTACTTATAGACACCCATGTAAGTCAGTTAGGTATGATCCTCTTCTGGACAGAGAGTGTGGAAGCAGCACAACAACAACAAAAACCCTTAATAACCAAGCTCCAGTTAGAGTCATCTTGCACTCCATGGAAGATCACAAACAGTAACAACAGTAAAAACAACCCTTTTGATATAAGGCACACTCATTCCTCCCAATGAGTCTCAACCCATCTCTAAGAGGTATGCATGGACCACTTTATCATCGCCTTATCTAAACCTTAGACTAGAAAGTCTAAGAAAGCCAGAGAAAATGGTCTCCTCAAAACTGCAATTGTGAATTTAATTGAAACACAATAAGGGTACTCTTGAAATCTCCACAAGGTGCTAAATGATACAGGAAAAGACATTTGCCAGGTAATCATATCTACTGCTAGACCCTTTTATCACATTCTCAAATCCCCATAACTCCAGTCTCCAATTCTGACTAGACATTCTTCCTTTGAAAACTGACCTCTTAACATGTATACTGTAAAAAAAAAACTTCTGTCTTTTCTATATTCTTTTTCTATTAGTAAATTCTTTTCATTATTCACATCACTGGCCTGTCCTAAGCCATATCACACAGGAGACAGAACCTTGTCTTTAGACAGAGAGACAGACAGACAGACACAGATAGACAGGCAATTAGAAATGTGTTCGTTTGTGTATTTAAATGATACAAATTGCTCATATCCCTTTAAAATTACTGAAAAATAACCACTCATTACTGTGCAACACTACTACTTTGCATATATTTATGATGTGCCACTACTATACTGTTCTAAACTTTCAAATAAAAGTGAACTACATAATTAGATTTTACTAATATAATTTGAGTTAATAAAAGAACTGAGGTCATATTATGCCCTATACTATGTAAAATATATAAACAAGACAATGAATTAGGCTAAACATCCCTTCATGATAAATTACTTTTAAGTAACATTTTCAGGTACTTTATTACAAAGTACACTATGCATCCTTGTTCTTTATACAACATGAAAAAGTAAAGATTCACAGATTTTATCACACATAGGCCAATTATGGATAGAACAAGTAAAAACTGAGGTATTTTGAAATATTTTGAGTATGTGTTAAGTCCTCCACAAAATTTTTTACCATATCAATAACTACAGTTAATACATGCTCACTAAAAGAAAACTAAATACTAAAGAAAAATGTATGCAGGCATAAAGTATAGTTCCTACTCTCATGAGTGCAAACAATCAGTGTATTCTGCTGGACATGACCTTTATTTGTTGGCATTACTAGTAAAAAATAATTATGATGATATAAATTAAGATTAATGCATGACTTTTGTTAATAAAAGGATTTAATACCATTTGTCCTTCATTACTAAGTGATTTTAAATCTTATTTGTAAATTCCTATTTTAAAGAGTTGTTTTAATACATACCCTTGCTCATTCTAAAAAAAGTAAAATATACAAATAAAAAATAAATATTAGTAGTCTCTATTTACATTTTGCTACATATCCTTCCAGAATTATATATACACATATTTATATTTTTAAAATAAGATCACATATCCAAACATGCACAATATTTTTAGTTATCTTTCTCATATAAAAGGTATCAACAATTTTTCATGTTTATAACAATACACTACCATCATTTTGAAAGGCCACATGGTTATCTAACTGTATCAAATCTCATTATGCATTAAGCTAATTGTCTACTTGAGACATTTACATTGCTTTCAATTTTTTATTAACATGAGTTATAAATGGCTTTAAATACAGATTGTTGCAAACTCACTATTACTTTAGAAGAAACTCTTAGGAGTAGAATACCAAAAAATATGCATTTTTAAATTATGTAGTTGAGTATATTTTTTGATTGAGCCTGGTAGAGCCTAGTAATAAGAAGTTGACAACTGAAAAGAAGAATCAAATCCCAGCACTTGGGAGGCTGAGGCAGGAGGATTATCAAGAGTTGGAGGACAGCCTGAGCTACATAGTGAGTCCAGGCCAGCCTCAACTACATAGCAAAACTCTTTGTCTCCAAAAAAAAAAAAAAAAGACAATAAAATTCCATCATCTCTGGAAAGACTCTAGAATACAAAGTTAGAAAGATAGATTTTGCTTGCATCTGATAACCCACACTCTGGTTGGATAGACAAAGGTTGCAACAACATAAAACAATTGAAAGTAGGAAAATACCTAAGGAAATCGAAGAACAATTAAGTGACTCTTTCCTAGAAATGGTAGCCTGAGTTACAGGAAGATGAATGTGGAAAACAAATTCCAGGTTCAAGAAAATGAATCTAAGATCAGGAAGTAAACATCAAAGTATTTCCAGCAAGTAGCCCATTTACAGATTTTCTTGATTGTGAATTTGCTGAGAAAACACACAGAATCAGAAAAAGAAACAAAAACAGAATATAAACTGAGCAGTTAACGTAAGCTATTATCCACTCATAGACACATGCAGCAACTTACAGAAACATACCTAAAACAGAGATACTGTTTTGGGGAAAATGGCTGCCTTTGTGTCTGTATGAAGAAAAAGCCAAGGTCATATATGTCACCTGATGCAGAGTGTGCAAATGGAAGCGAAATTTTGCTCAATGCTTTTAGTTGAGAACTAAATTGCCAACAGATGTTTTGTGAGCCAAAGGCTTCGTCTTAGGGCTTCCAGTGTTAAACTCCCATAGTGACTGGGTGAGGGACATCCACGGAGATGTCCATGGTCAGGGAGTCAAAGGCAGGCCAGCAGGAGACATGAGAGTGTTATAAACTAAATGACTCAGCCCTACTCCCATGACCAGAGGGCACGTTCAAGTTGAATTTCTGTGGATCTGAAAATCCCAAATGGGCATACCACCCTAATCCTACTACCAGCTGGCTAGGATTATGCAGCATGCATCTGGGGTCTCACTGCCTCCTTTGCTTCCCAGGGAGAACAGAGTCAAAGCCTTTGAATTGGACAAAACTGTAGACCCCAGAAGATAACCACAGGCTTGAAATCACAGAGAAATTTCTTCTATGATTCCTTTGCTATTGGTCTTTGTTTGGTTTATTTTCCTCTTAATTGTTTTTGTCTTCTAGTATGAACACTGCTTATAGTTTCTTGTTTCTTTTCTTTCTTTCTCTTTCTTTCTTTCTTTCTTTCTTTCTTTCTTTCTTTCTTTCTTCCCTTCCCTTCCCTTCCTTCCTTCCTTCCTTCCTTCCTTCCTTCCTTCTTTCCTGTCTTCATCATTTTACTGAGTTTGGGTAATCCTTCCTTGTCCTCCAGCCTTACTTCTATCTCCCTTCTTTCTTCCATTTTTCTATTCTTCTCCCTATTAAATTTTCTCCCCTTAGGGTAAAACTGCTCTATTTAGTGACTATTTACACAATATTCTGATTTGCCTTAGATTTTGTTATATGACTACAAAATCTTGTATTTAGGCTAAAGGTGGCAAATTATTAGGCATCAGTTTGTCATTTTCCATTCTGTGTTTGATGCTATTGTTATTACTGATTATACTACTTTAGCCAAGGTGACAGTTATGATTAATTGATATTCCTTGCATTCCAATACCTAGATTATCTGGAGGAATAAACACTGCAGCCCAGTACCAAAGAATGGGATGCTAGGAAAAACAGGCTGCAATCTATCCCTGACAAACAAAAGGGGCAGGATCCTGGGATAGACTCAAAGTCCAAAAGCCAGCTGCACCTAGAAGACATCTCTGAAAAATAGCCATTTCCTTTAAAGGTCTCAATACTAGCAACAAGCTACCTGCCTTAAGCAATTAACAAGTCTCAACACAGAAAACAAACAAGTAAAGAAAATAAATTAGAAAACATGGAAGAAAGATGCAACTCAACACTCTCAATTCACCCAAGGCAAATCCAGGGAGCCTTGAAGTGGAAGAAATCAAAAGGCACCCAGTTGAACTTTCTGAATGGCAGTAGTGGAAGTACCAAAACAGATGAATAACTGTCTTGACAAAAACCAAAACACAAATAAACTATACAGATAACTAACGAGATGACCACCATAATAAAGGAAATGGTTAGTGAAAATAGAGGGGGTACGGATTTAAAAAAAAAAATAGAGGACTTTAGCAAAGACAGGGAAATCATGAATGCCCAACATAGGAAATCAATGAAAACTCAGAAGACAGCACAAAGGACATGAAAAATTTATTCACAGAAATACTAGCAGAAAATTTTCTAAGCATGGAAAAGGAATTGGACATACAGAACTGAGGCATACAGAACTTCTAATTAACCATGATAAGAAAAAAAAATATACCAAGGTATGTAATAGTCAAGATTCCAAAAATTCAACACAAGAACAGAATGTTAAAAGCTGTTACAGAAAAGAAACAAATCATTTATAAAGGAAAACACATCAGAGTCACAGCAGACTTCTCAACACAATCCCTTAAGTCTAGGAGAACTTGGAGTGAAATATTTCAAGCCCTAAAAGAAAACAGCCTCTAGTCCAGATTGATATAAAGTTATCTTTCCAAATTAATGGAGAAATACAACATTTCCATGATAAAGAAATTCATTACCACTAAACCAGCACTCCAAGAAATGCTGAAGGCTATTCTAGAAAAAGACAATTCCAAGAATCTCAATGAATTGAACCCAAAAGGCATGGGAAGCAGTTAAATAGAAGGGCAAAAAAGGGAACCAACAATAGGAAAATAATACAATGACTAAAGTAAGTCAATATATTATCAGTTATAATCATCAGTGTAAATGGTCTCAATTCACGAATCAAAACTAGCAGGATGAATCAAGAAACAGTACCCAAGAATACGGTATGTACGAGAAACACATTTAACTCAAAAAGAAATTCATAGACTGAAAGGTTGGAAAACAATACTTCATGCAACAGTAACCTGGAAAAAATAAGGGTAGCTATTCTATACACAGACCAAGTGGATTTCAGGCAAAGAAAAGACAAAGAAGGTCACTACATAGTTGTAAGGGAAAACTCCAAGAGGAAGTGATAACTACTATATACATGTAAGCACCAAATATCAGCATACTCACTATATAAAACAAATATTAATAGATATAAAATATCAGATAAGCAACTTTTTTGACTTTTAATTATTTTATTTTTATTAACATGTTTGGAGTACACAATGATTCATTCCTCATTCGGAGTTGGTGCAAGTATTGAGCACATCTTCATTCTTTTTAATCCCCTTCCCCTCCCTGCTCCTTAATCCTACTGAGAGCAAATCCCACCAAGGCCTTTGCACTTTCCATTCCCATTCAGAGAGGCAGCCCCTGCCCTGTGCCATTCTCCCACCACTGGCTCCTTACAAGCATCTCAGGTCCCAGCTGGACCCACCTCCTCCTCATTGGCCTCTCTGCTCCTCTGCACACAGGTGGCCTGTACCAGTCCTGTTACAGTCCACTACCCACCGTAGTCATCACTGTCCTACTGCAGTTCTATCGTTTCTTCACGTCATTTTCCTGTCTTCCCAACTACAGTGGCAGCTCAGGAGAGACATCCAGGAAATGCCGCCCCAAACACACTTCTTCTATTTAATACTCTGAACAAAATGAAGGCGGGGTGAGGATGCTCCACTTTCCTTAAGAGCTGGCCGGCTACACATCACCTCCAGGGCATATATCAACCTAGGATGAGCAAGTCAGCAGGGACCGCAAAAAGTAATCATACACCAGCAATCCCACTGCCAGGGCCCACCCACCTTTGCTCAGTTCTGGACTCCTGCTCCCTATGCGCATCTCTCTAGGGGCCAGTGTGTTCACATCGCTTTTCTGCAGAGCGCCGGGTACCTCCCAAATCTGCCTTCCTCCTGATCCTGTGATCAATCGGCTGTACAACGTTCTCTGGTGCCCACAGAGCACTGAGGGACGTGTCTCCTTCCCCTGCACCGTCAAGGCTGGCAGCCCTACCCCCCAATGCTGCCCACTGATCCGATGAAAGACATTCACTTCGTATTTCTCTTACATTATTTGGTGCTGGAGATGAATCCCAGAGTTTCTGCCTGTCAACAACATGTTTTTACCCCCTGAAAGTATCTGAGCTC
>PVJX010035206.1:0-18379 GCA_004027295.1 Dolichotis patagonum | reverse complement strand
ATGTGCATAAAGAACCCCTCCCCTGAACGTGAGAGGTCACCTGCACATGTCCCTACATCCCTGCCCAGAGCTGCTTGCCAGCTCCTCTCCCTTGCGTTCCTTTTGGCCTCACAGTCAACCCCCTGCCCTGAGGAGACCTTTCCGAATTAGACAAAAAGGGAGCATTCGATGGGTTGGGGAGAAAAGGGGCCCCAGGCAGGTCTGGGAAGGGGTGCAGCTCCTTTTCCTGGGACCTGACAGCACCCCTGGAAGAAGAAAGGAAAATGATAAGGGTGCCTGGAGGTTCCACATGCAGCTGGCCATGTGAGAGGTGTTGGCATGTGAGTTGGCGTGTGATGGCGTGTATGAGACATGTGGAGTTGTGGGCTGGTACGTCTTGATGTACAAGGTATGGGAGCCGTGCATGCCGCCAAGTGTCGGTACCTGAGTTGTGGGTCAGAGTTGGTGTGGAGGCATGATGACCCATGGGTGCTGTGGGCTGGTATGTGAGCAGCATGGAATTCAGTGTATGCATTTGATGAGCTGCGTAACATAATATGTATCAGGATAGATTTGTTTGTATATTGTTTTATAGGATATTTGTGATACCTGTGCACATGTAAATTTTATTTATGTAACACATATGTAGTCTTTATTATTGGTATAGGCATGGTTCTAAGTGTTTCACATGTGTTAATTTACCCTCCAGCAATCCTGTGAGGTAAGTGCTATTATTATCCCCACTCTACAGATGAGACAGAAAGAGCTTAAGGAACTTGCCCAAGGTCACGTAGCTGGTAAGAAACAGCTAGAAACAGAGCTGGGATTCAAATCCCAGTGATCTGACTCTAGAACCCAGGTTAGCATCCATGCTGTGCTGCGTGTCGTGCACACCTGTTAGAGACAAAAGAACTCTGTCCAGGCTGCAGATGTATTCTGTGGGGAGCAGGCATGGGGAGCAAAGAGGGCAGTGGTAGGAAGGAGGACCGGGAGGTCTTTCTGTACCTGCCTGAGCAACTCAGGGAGTCAGACCTGTCATGCAATGGCTGTGTGACTCGTGCTGTCCTCTGATCCTGCCTTCTTATCTGGCAAACGGGGCTAATTCCAGACTCCCCCTTAAAGGAGAAAGGTGTGCACTTTTGAAGGCTTAATGGCAGGCTCTAAAGAGGGCCTCCATGAATGCAAGCCCCTTTCCTTCCTCCTCCTCCAGTTCTGTTCCTGGGAAATGGTGCACAGTGGGTCCTAGAGGCAGAATGCCTGAGTGTAGGTGGTGACAGTGGGCCAGTTCCTTTTTTGCTAGCTCAAAAGAGGTCAGGGTGTCTGGTGTCCAGGCTCCCTTCTGGAGTGGTATCAAGGGGGCAGGAGGACCTGACCACTCTTCTCTGTCCCTTGACCCACTGGGGGACCCAGGTGGGACTTGGCTCTGCGGTCATGGGCAAGCAGAACAGCAAGCTGCGGCCGGAGATGCTGCAGGACCTGCGGGAAAACACAGAATTCTCGGAGCTGGAGCTGCAGGAGTGGTACAAGGGCTTCCTCAAGGACTGCCCCACAGGTATCCTCAATGTGGATGAATTCAAGAAAATCTATGCCAACTTCTTTCCCTACGGTGATGCCTCCAAGTTCGCGGAGCACGTCTTCCGAACCTTTGACACCAACAGCGACGGGACCATCGACTTCCGGGAGTTCATCATTGCACTGAGCGTGACCTCCCGCGGCCGCCTGGAGCAGAAGCTCATGTGGGCCTTCAGCATGTACGACCTGGATGGCAATGGCTACATCAGCCGAGAGGAGATGCTGGAGATTGTGCAGGTGGGCCCGGGCCCCTGGCTGCCAGGTGCAGGCCCAGCAGTTTGTCCTTACCCCTCTACTGTTAGCCCTGGACAGACACCATAGGCAGGTAGTGGCAGGTGCTACTTTCACAATCCCATTGACGAAATGACCGATCTAAAGAAGCGGTGAGAAAGCTCTGTGTACCCTTAGCCCAGAATCACCAGTTAGCATTTTGCTTTATCTTTATGTGCGTGCAATGCTTTCTTGGTGTTCTGAACACTGACCCTTTACCCTTAGGTAAAAAATGTATTTCCTAAGAATAAGGACATTCTCTTACATAATGTATAATATGATTAGCCATGTCAGGACATTTAACATAGAAATGATGCTATTATCTAATCTACAGACTGTATTCCAGTTTTGCCAACTGTTTCCATAATATTCCCTAGAGCATTGTTTTCCCTTGGACTAAGATCAGGCACTGAGTTGGTTTTTTTTGTTTTTTTTTTTTGAGACTGGGTCTCTCTATGCAGTTCAGGCCAGCCTTGAACTCACAGCGCTTCTCCTGCCTCAGCCTCCCAAATGCTGGGACTACAGGTGTGCACCACCACCTCCAGCTATGCATTGAGTTTAGTTGTCATGTCTCCTTAGTTCCCTTTAATCTAGAATAGTTTTTCAGCCAAGTCTTTCATGACTTGACATTTGTGAGGAGTATAGGACAGTTGTGTTTTATTGATCCTCATTAACTCAGGAGCAAACAAGCTCAGAGAAGTCAAGGCACTTGCTTGAGGCCACACAGCCTGTGAGTGGACCAGTTGGCTCTAATGGCCACAAAGCATCTGGCTACTCAGCCAGTTTCGAACCAAGGGACCGCCAACAGCTCACTAGAGAGTGAGGTGCTTCGTACCCATGAACTCAGTGCTTCCTCACTACAACTCCATGAGGCTCAGCAAAGTGGAGAGACTTTCCCAGAGTCACACAGTACTTAAGTGGAATCAGGCTTAGGTTGGCCATCACCCAGAGCTGCCTTTTGTGAGGCCTCTGGACTCCTAGGCAGGAGTTCTGGCTTCCAGTTCTGGATTGACCTTCACTTTCAGGTTGCTCGTCTGATATGACAAGATTTAGGGACCTGACATGACTGCCCTTGCTGGGTACCAACTTAGGTGTGATAAGCATTAGCTTTATTTGGAAAAGTCTTCCAGAACATTCATCCTCTTAGCCAGCATGGGAGATGGTCAGGGCCTTGGTTCTCTTTGATCTAGTCAGTATCTCACCCACTTCCACCTAAGCTTTTACGGCTTTCTTCACAGTAGACAGGGGTGCTGACTCCCTACTTTCCAGGCTATTGCAGGGATAAGGGGGGACTGTGGTTCTGGCAGAGAGCCCGCACATTCTTGGTACTCAGTGAATGTTAGCAACTGTCAGTCATTGCTTCTCCTCCATGTGTCCTCTGCTTTAGCCAGGATGGCCCAGAGCACACATCAGGGATGCTGAGATGTGCCCTGGGCAAAGCCGCTGCAATGCTCTGCACGAGCCTGTGCCACTGTCCTCCTTCTCTGAATCTCTTTCTCTCCGGTCTCCAGTTCTGCAGGCTGCTACCCCTTCCATCTCATCCAGCCCCAGTTGGACTTGATTTGGGGCCTCTCTTGCTAAGGGTCGATCCACGCTTTCCAGCTTGAGTGCAATGGCTGCCTTGGCAGGTGACACCCTTCCTGTGCCTTCTGCCTGAGTGTTACTGACTCCTGTGGGCCAGGTGTTAATTCTCAGATACTGGATGCTGGGGGCCTGTGGGGGTCTTGATGCAAGGGTCAAGATAGACAGGGTGGAGGACACTCAGGAGTCACTGCACAGCAGCAAATCCAGGGGAGGCTCACATTCTACCACTGAGCATGAGCGGTTGCACTGATGGTGCTGGTAGCACAGTCCTGCACAGCCACCACACCTTGTGCAGCAGTCAAACCAGGCCCACTCCTTGGCATCCCCAGGACCCCTTTCTAGCTGGTCTGGCTACAAGGCCCCGGCTTCTGTAATGACAGACACAGGTCTCAGACAGCTGGCGCAGACAGAGCTCTGCAAACCCCAGTGCCTGATTAATGACAAGTAGGCTCCAGTGAAACTATGATCGGGCAGCAATTCCAGGCAATTAATTAGGAGGCCCAGGAGGAGGGTTGTTGCAGGGAGCATGATCACTCTCTAAGTCACTGCTCAGTGCTTCTCAGGACCCAGCCCGGTGCCAGGTGGTGGCACAATGGGAGGGAAGAGTGTGCCTCCTGGGACTTTCAAGCTGGGGTGACAGATCACTGTGCAGGCTATGCTGACCAGCCCAGTGACAGAAGGTGACATCTGGAACCCAGAGGACTGAGAGATGGGGGGGGACTGAAGACTTGATAGATGAATAATGTCCATCATATGAAGTACTATTTAGTGATCACTTACTATAGCCATCCACTGTTCCAGCTGTCACATCTCCTTTAATCTTCTAGAGAATCCTAATAAGGGAGACACAGTTACTCCCATTTTACAGATGGTAACTGAGGCTCACAGAAGTTAAGTACTTGTCCAAGGTGACACTGCAAGTGAGTAGTGGATCAGGATGGTACTGCAGTCCATTTTACATCCAAGCCCACCCAAGCATCCATCCAGCAGCTAAGAGAGCAAATCTGGTCTCTGCCATTCATTCCTTTCCTGAGCCTTGGTTTCTAATCTGGAAAGTGGAGATTTTCAGGGCTGCTGTGAAATTTAGGATAATGCACCTTTAGGCAAATCGGGGTTTTCTGATAAATGGTAGCTAGTAGTATTATTCCAAGCAAAGACTGTTAATGCTGGGAAATCTGAAGGGTGCAGGGTTGTTTGGCTGTGGTAGATCTACCCCTCTGGGGAGGGCTGATGGTGGCGAGGTCAGAACGGGCAAACTGCGAAGTGTCTTGAATACCAAGGACCAAAGGATTTGGACTTGGTACAGAAGGTGGTGGGAGGTGCCAGTGGCCTTTAAACCAGAGCGAGCCTGCCAGGTGTCAGGCACTGGACTTGTTTCTGAAGATGTGGGCACTAACTAGTGTCTGAGGTTCTTCTCTATACAGCAGGGACTAGTGTAGTCTTATAGATGCATAATTACTTCCTGAGAGGGATCCTCAAAGGAAAAGCCCTGAGGCTCTGGGCTTCCTGCGTGCCCTGATTCAGTCTGGGTCAGAGATGGCTTCACTAAGAAAGCATTGTGTAAACTGAGCCTCTAGGAAGAGTGGGAGGTAGCAGAAGGAGCGTGGGGCAGCATCCAGAAGGAGCTGGGTGCACGGCGGCCTGGAGGGTGGCCCGAGTGTGGCGGAAGGAAGTGAGGGGGTGGCCTGCTGGACCTGAACACAACAGTGGAGATATGCGCTTGGAAAGAGCTTTAGAGGCAGTGTGGGGACAGACCCGAAGGAAAGAGGCCAGAAAAGAGCAGCACAGAGGCAGAAGATGGCCTTCAGGCAGGAGAAGTTTTAGGAATGCAAGAAGAGAGACTTTTTGGAGGTGTCAGTCTGGAAAAGCTGGAAGGTTGAGGCAACAAATGCGGTTCTTGAGCCCCAGGACGCAGGGACCCAGCCTACCCATGCCATGGGCCGAGCACTAGGTGCTCTGTACATTTAGCACGACAGTCCTCCTGCGCCTCGCCTCGGGAGCTCCTGCACGCGGCAGCTGCCGCCCTCAGCCCAGCAGAGCTCAGGCTGTCCCTGCCCGCTGGCAGATGCTCATTTGCATTCGTTTGCATAATGTTCCCACCCCTGTGGAACCCCAGCTGCCTCAACGCGGCTCTGCGCCCCCTGTGGGCCACAGACGGCAACGCAGTCCAGTGCCACCACTAGGCCTGGCGCCCTGTCAGCCACTCAGCCACCAAGGGAGGGTTGAGAAGGGCCTGGGTGATTTTGAGGGGTGGCGTTAGCTCGGTACCCACAAACCCAGGTGAGGGCGCCAAAGCCCAGCGTTCTAAGCGCTTGGCCATCTGGGCCTCGACGTCCTCCAACATCTCTTCGGACTCCCTGTGCCCTCCAATTCTTGGCGCCCGTTCAGAGCTTTCACGCTGCGTTACCTCCTCGCATGCAGCTCCCTCAGCCAGCAATTCCCTTCCCACCTGGCCTGCCCCTAAGCCCCCACTTCCGGAAAGCACCTCCCGAGCGCGCCCCACCTCCGCGTTCCGCAAGCCTTCGGACGCCCTCCAGCTAGCCCAGCCGGGCGGGGGCAGCCCGGGGACGTCCCAGGTCTGGGGAGGAGGTCCATTCTCACTCCCTGCCTTCCTTCTCGGACCCAGGCCATTTACAAGATGGTTTCGTCTGTGATGAAGATGCCGGAGGACGAGTCGACCCCGGAAAAGAGGACTGAGAAAATCTTCCGCCAAATGGACACCAACAACGACGGTGAGGGGCCAGGGCTGGGACGGGGCGGGCGGCGGGCGGTGGGCGGCGTCCCCTCCTTCCCTGTCGCGCTCCACCTCCCCGCGCCCCGCCGCTGCGTCCCCCAGCACTGCGCGCTTCGTCCCGCAGGCAAGCTGTCCCTGGAGGAGTTCATCCGCGGGGCAAAGAGCGACCCGTCCATCGTGCGCCTGCTGCAGTGCGACCCCAGCAGCGCCTCCCAGTTCTGAGGGGAGGAGCCAGGCACCCCTCACCCCCGCCTTCACCGGTCCCACCCGGCTCTCAGCTTCCTTTCCCTCGTGTCTACCCAGGCTGGGGGCCTGACTGGGGACCCCCCCCCCCACCGCGGGTCTGCACTGTGGGGGCCTCTGGAATAGGGACCCTGCAAGGAAGGCGCCCAAAAGCAAGCTGGTAGCATCCCTCTTCGGCAATGGCAGAGACAGGCTCGGGTTTGTCTGCCCCTCAGAGTCAGGGCCCTCACCCAGACACCCAGCCGTCTCCCACCCATCCCCAGCCCTGAGGCCAGACCCTCCCCAACCGCCGAAGGCTCAGGCTCCCCTCTCCTGGGGCTCAGCCTGGGGGCGGTGGGGAGTCATACTCAGGTGACCTGAGCCTGTCTTTTTACTTGGAGGGCAGAGGATTCCAGGCCTGTGAGAAAGGAGCTTCCTTAAGCCGCCCTTCCCCGCAGAAGCCTTCACCCTTCCTGCCCCAGATCCTGCTGGCCCGGAGGCCAAGGCACAAATGGAAACCTTCCCCATCCCAGCTAGGGCTGTGGGTCCCCTGAACCTGCCTGCCTTTTGCACTCCGATGGATACAGCCAGCCACAGACCACCAAGTGACCCCTGTGTATTGGTCTCTCTTACACACCGCACACACACACACACAGATAGGCAGAGCCCCTCCACCATGTCCTGTGTGGGAAAGAAGAGCAGGCCCCTGGCCGAGCCCCGCCCCCACCCTGCATGCAGCCACAGGAAGCATCTTTGTTCTTTTTAATAACTTCCAAATAAAGTTTCGTTTCAGTGCAGTGGGCTAGGTGGCTGGGGCCAGGGGCTGAAACACCCCTCCTGGGTCCCCCAGGGTCCATTAAGCCCTCTTGGGCTGGCTCCAGGGATCCTGGGGCCATCTGGAACTTGACAACCATCTGGGCACCAGTCGCAGTGCAGGCTTGGTGGTGGACCCAACGGCCATGGGGCTGGATGAGGCATCGGCTCTCAGAGGGTCAGTGGCACAGAGCTGGGACAGCTTATCAGGTTGCCGCCCTCCATGGGCTCTAGGCTCGGGATCTGTGGGCACATAGCAGGCTATTGCCACTGGGTCTGGGCCAGGGTCTGCTTCAGGACACCAAGGGCATGGGGGAAGAGGGATCACTCCTCCCTGGGCAAGAGCCACCCAGACCCTTGAAGCATCCCTTGTTTCAGGCTAGACACTCTTTGCGCTCTCAGGACTTGTTCTGGGCCCTGGGAGAGCCAGGTGTTAGCTGTGTGGCTTAGCCAGAAATCTAGTGTGAGTCTCCAAGCCTTTCCCTTTAGTCCTGGGGAGAAAACTTACGCCTCCATTCTCAAGATGGGGCTTCATACGGGTGGGTAGGGCAGACCAGCCTGGGCTCTCCAGCAAGGGCTCCCAGGGAACAGGGGAGTCAGGACAATGGCGGATACTTACCTTCTGGTGGCTGCTTTTCCCCCACCAGGGCCTCAGTTCCAGCACCTGGTGGGAAAGCTGGATGCAGCGCACGGCAAACACGCTCTCTGCCACGCAGAGCAGTAGTGAGATGCCCCAAAGGCACAGGCTGGAGCTCTGTAGGGCACAGGGACAGAAGTGGTTGTCGGGCTGGGGCTGGAGGACAAGACTCCCCAAATCCAGCATGCTGCATCCCAGGCTGAGGCACTCACATAAATGCGTGTGGGGTCAAAGGGGCAGTCGGGTGTGAGCACCAGTAGTCCAGGGCTCCCAAAAGTGCAGACAGCTAGCAGTGCCCGGCCCTGGGTGGCAAAGGTCACTGCGATCGAGGCCAACAGGCCAAGGGCACAGGTCAGCGAGAAAAGAGCACAGGCCACACTGGAGCTAAACACGGTCCAGCGCTGGATGGGAGAGGCCACTGGTCAGTGGACATCAGGCAGCTGCACCCCCCACTCCCACAGCACACCAGGCCCTGGGTGGTGGCTGCTTCCCCAACTCCACAGCCCCATCCCAGGAAGCGTCACATACCAGAGCAGTGCTGGGGAGGTAGCGTGACAACACGATGGCTGCAATGCCGGAGGAGATGACCTGTGGGGGAGGCTCAGGTCAACTCTGACCCCCGTGACGGAGGAGAGCAGGGGGTCAGGACCACCATCGGATAGAGTCCACTGATGTCACCTCTCCAACCTCCACCTTCGTCCTATGCTGAGCGTGGGCCTTAGGGCCTCCATCTGTGCAGACACATTGCCTCCTCGTGGCCCAGCCTTGAGCGTTATTTCTAAAACACAGTTGCTCCCTGCTACAACCTTCCGTGACTCCCCACTGCTTATGGCTGAGTTTAGAACAGCGGACCTGTGTATGTCAGGCCTGCAGGGTCATGGTGGGGTGTATGATACATGTGACAGAGCTCCCTGGAATGGAAGAAACAAAGGAACTCAACTAGCAGAGAACTAAACCCAAAGCTACTATATTAAAATAACCCAGGGTACTTCATGAAGTAGAATTCAAAATCCCTAGGAGACTAAATTATTCCAGGCTCTCCGTGGCCCGGGCCCAGGCCTGTGAGCTGCTCAGCCCCACTTGGGCCACTGTCCTTTCTCATCACTCCGATGTGGACACCCATGTGCAGCCAGCCTGCTTCTGACACCGCCAGGAATACCTCCCTGCTCCTCTTCTCTGCCTCCATCCGGCTTCCAGACTACCCTTGGGCCCAGACACAGGACCCCTGGCACACTGTTCTACAGAAGTCCCCTTGCTGCAACAGGCGGGACACGGCAGGGCTCCAGCAACAGCTTTATTTCCCTGGGCAGCCTACTAGGGCTTCAGCCTCTGGGCTAAGCCTGCTCTGCAGGATGAGCTGGCTCTGAAAGCATCAGACCTCAACAGTCCAAATGGATTTGGCTCCTTTGTAATCAGCAGGAGGTTGGCGAATCTTGTAAGGCGTTGCTGGGAGCAGCGAGGTTAACAGTAAAGGAGGGTGAGGGGTCCAGCTCAGAGCCCATCCCTGTGGCCTTCTCTACTTTTTATTTTTTGGTACCTAAAATCGAATTCAGGACCATGTGTTTGCCAGGCAGGCACTGTGCCACTGAGCTACATCCTTCTCAACCCTGCCTTCCTCACATGGCTGCTGGGAGGCACAAACAACCACGACTGCAAGGCCACCACAGGCATGTGCATGGCCCTGTGACACTGGCAGAGCCCTTCCTCCTTTTGTGGCCCAGATGCCAGTGAACCTCAGCTTTATTTTGCAGGCAAAGAACAGGCTCAGAGAGAAGTCCTTCACTTGGGAGGCTCAGACACTGATGTGTCCCCCACAGTTGTGGCCATCTCTTCGACAGTCAGGTCAACTACTGTCTGAGAATGCCCGGCCCCTTCATTTCTGTGGTCATCAGACAGGGGCTCACAGCCAGTGGCTACAGTCGAGCAGTTGCTAGAGAGCAGGTCGAATGCTAAGTTCTGCCAAATTGGTTTTCTCAGTATCTCTAGAACAGATCTTAGCCGTTCCTGACCCCACAGCTTTGTACCTGCCGTACCCCACACATGGAATGCCATCCCTGCTCCTTTTCCTACATGCAAGCTCAAGCACACCACACACCTGGGTTGGTAACTGACCATCTGTGAACTCCTACTCATCCATCAATACCCAGAGATCTCTACCTCTGTGAAACCTCCTTGCACCCTCCCGAGCTACCCTGATGTTCCTTCCTTTTGCCCAAGGGTACCTTGAATGTTCTCCTAATAACCCCAGTTCACAGCAGTGTACACTAACCACTGAGCTAAACACCTCAGTACTGATGACAATCTCATCAGTACTCACCAGGGCCCTCTGAGGTGGACATTCTTACCATCCCCGCTTTATAGATGGGAAACTCAGGCAAAGGGTTGGTAAGCAGCATCACAGAGGTTGGCACTTGGGGCTCCCAGCTCACCACCAAGGTGCCGGTGGGAGCTCATCAAAGACCTTTCAAGTCCCTCCCTCTGCCAGCCACCCTTCCAGACTGGCCATACCACAATGGCAGAAGTGACCGACACGATGTTGACCACACAGTACTGCAGAGCCACCGCGTCGTGGGGTGCGGTCACGTAGCGCAGCACGGTGCCGTGGAGGATGGCAGCTGCAATGAAGCTCACGTGGCCCAGCACCACCAGCACCAAGCCTGTCTTCATCAGCACCTTCCGGAAATCATCCACACTCAGGGCACCTGTGGGGACAGCGGTGTCAGGGCCAGGGTGAGGATCATCCTGTTGGGCTGTGGGGAGTAACGAACACTGGCTTCCGAGTCTATTTCTAGATGGCCTGAGGCCAGTAACTTGTCTTCTCTGAGTCTCAGTTTCCTTCTCTGTAAAGGGGTTCACAATCCCTTTGTGAGAGTCCTTGGGACTCTGAGGCTAGAAAAACACCCAGGTGCTAATAAGCGGTAGTTGCTCTTGTCAGTGTTCAAGGTCATGAGCAGCAGGGGTCTAACTCAGGTCTCTAGCTCTAGACTCAGCGACCCTTCCACCATCTCATTCATTCATTCATGTGTTCATTACACAGATGTTCACTGAGTACCTACTCTGGGCTAAGCAAGCCCTTGGGTACCAGGGTGAGTTTGATAGTCCCTGTCGAGGCCCCAAGGAGCCCACAGCCCACTGGGCAGGCATCAGGCCCTGATTCGTATTCAGTTTGGTAGAGAAGACCTGACCTGGCACTTGGCAGGTACTCAGCTCAGTTGCAGAACGGAGCTGCCTAGAGACTGGCGACCCCTGGGTCTCTATCTGGAAAATGAAAGGAAGAACCTGTGTCTCTCAGGGAAGGAGGTCCATGAAGTAGATGGGAAAGCAGGGCAAATTCTGGGGAGCTGGGCAAAGCAGGGGGCTAGAGCAGGGGGCACTAGGTGGGGCAGAGACAAGTGGGGAAGGCTGGGACCAAGGCAAATTCTTTTTCTTTTTTCTTTTTTCCCAAAGACAAATTCTAAGTGGCAAATTCTAAGTATCATCATGTCCCAGGGACAGGGAGTGCCCCTCTGCAGACAGGCAGCTGCTTTCTGTTCTGCATTTCCCCATCAGCTCCTGGCCCTGCGCTCCCTTCCTCAGCCACCTAGGACTGGAAGATGGTGGCGGGGCTCTGCCGAGAGACCCCCACTTCCTTTAGCTGCTCTCATGGAATCTGACTTTGAGTCCTGTCTTAGGCCTCAGTCTCCCCACCTGTGGCAGAGAGGATTGACCAAATTTGGTACATGTACAGGGCACTGCTGCTAAAGTTTAAAAAAAAAGAAGGAAGGAAAAGAAAAGAAACACAAAATGGAAAAAAGCAATCACTCGCTGAATGTGCTCAGGGATCCTATGCCAAGAGGCAATGCCCGGAAGTAGGGAGGCAGGGGCCATTGAATCACAGGTCCCTTTGCGACCTAGCACCAACCCCTCCCCTCTCTGACCCAGATGCCCCAGGCATAAAACAGGAAGGGGACCCGGGGCTGTGGCTCAGTTTTGGAGCAGCTTTGTGAGGCGCTGGGGTCCATCTCTGGTATTACAAACAAGACAAAACAAAACAAAAACCAGGTAAGGGCAGGTCTAGCTGGCCTCTGACACCCTTGGAGCCTGCAGGGTCCTCTGTGGGTAGATCAAGGGGAGGAGAAGCAGGGGGCAGAGGGTGGGCTGGACAGGCACGGTGGAAGTGGAGTGGCCCAGTAAGATGAACAGCCAGCCAAACAGGAAGGGGCATGGCCCTCTCCATTCTCCCTCCACCCACCTACTTGGCATGGCAGCCCAGCACCAGGCTCAGATCTGCGCTGGATAACAGCAGCATCCCGGGACCAAGAGTTTGGTCAAACTTGGTGGCAGGTTGGGGCTATGATTACAGCACTGGACAGTCTCAGGGCAGTTGCTGGCTTTATTTCTAGCTCAGTTTCTGGGGGCTTTTATAATGTGGATGGCACACTTGACTCTCAGGAGGTAACTTCGTGTTGATATATAAGTGCCAGGTGATGGGTGCTACCATTCCCATTTTACAGACAAGGAAACTGAGGCCTACAGGTCTCTTGGCCAAAGAGTGAGGACCCTCTGGTACAGTCTGATGCCCAAGAGCAGCATCCTGGTGCCCCAGGAGTGGGCAGAGAGGGACAGCCAGTCTCTGTTCTGATCCGGTTTGGGAGCCTTTGGCAAGGTCGAGCGGCAGGGGCCCTGCGCCCCCTGCCCTCTGTTCCCTTTCTGGTGACAGCTCTCCCCAGCACCTTGCATCCCACCTGGGGATCCTGGGGCAGTGTGGCCCTCAGCAAGAAAGGAAAGTGGAGCCACACCAAGCAGCCACCCAGCAGCCCTCCTCCTTCCCTCTCACTGCTCACTGGGAAACCAAAGCCAGAGCAGGAAGCGAGTTAGAGGAGCAGGCGGCCCGGACCTCGGCTCGCTCCCGCCGCAGTGCTGCGCCCGCGGAGGCTCTATGCCTCTGCGCCCGCTCCCGCCGCTCACCGAGGCGCGCACACATGTCGGTCCGCGCGGGTGGCCGCAGCCGGCGTCAGCGTGGTCCCTGAAGCTGCGGGCCGCTCGCGGGCTCCGCTCCCATCCTCGTCACCCGTCGTCTGCGAGCCCACTGCCGCCCGGGCCAGCTCAGCGGCCGGCCCGCCTCCCTTCCCGGCACCCCCGCGCCCAGCCCCCGACGCCCGGGCGCGCAGCGGCCAGTCCGACCGGCTCCGCAGCCCGGCTGCTCGCGGCTGAGTCACAGCCCCGCCCCGCCCCGCGCCCCAGTTCGCCCTCCTGCAGTTTGCCCATTGGATGGACGGAAATTGAGGCTCGGCGGAGTTGCGATCTCCCGGCCCGGTGAATAAGGTGGGGCTGCAACTGGTGGACACTTGAGTGGAAAAGCCCTCAGGGTGAAGCCTGGGAACGGGAAGGAGGCAGCTATGGGTGGCCAAAGGGTACTGCCTGCAGAACTAGGGTCTAGGGGCCGGGGATTTAGCTCAGTGGCTTAAGCACCTGCCTGGCAAACGTGAGGTTGTGAGTTCAATCCCCGGTACCAAAAACAAAAACAAAAAGAACTAGGGTCTGTCCTTGACTGCTGCGTGACCGCCAGCCAGTGGCCTTCCCTCCCTGGCCTTTCTTTGTTTGCTTTTTTGTTTTGTTTTTTGAAACAAGGTCTTGCTGTGTAGTTCAGGGTGGCCTGGGATTACAGGTGTGTGCCACCATGTCCGGCCCATCCCTGGCCTTTCTTTTATTGGATTGAGAATGTACCTTGGTCTTCTGGCCTTGTTTACCCAGAGCATGGTGCTTTACCTCTCTGTCTCGGGCCAATCTCTGTTTCCTTCTTGGGAAATCAGGCTTAATTCCTGTCCCTCGAGGTCATGGTGAAAGAAAAAGATGATAAGAAAATTCCTTGGGAGCTCCCTAAGATGCCTTCATGGACAAAGGGTAGGTCCAGCAGGCTGCCCAGGAGGAGCTGAGCTGAGCCCCTTTCACATGCCAGGACGGACAGCACTGCCCTTGGTTCCTCCTCAGCATCCCCAGCAGAGGTACTGTTCCTCCCGTGGGGTGCAGAGGGCAGCCTTCACTGAAGACATCCCAGCTGGAAGTGGCACAGTAAGCAGGAGCCTGGATGCTAGGCCGGGTCTTGGCACCCAAGTGCTTGCTTCACTATGCCTGTGTGGTGGCTTCCTCCCTGCACCCTTGGTGTTTGGAACCCGTTTCTGGGAGGCACTGACCGTGTTTCCAGACTATGCCCTGTCCCAGGGTCCGTGGCCTTGAAGGCAGGGCTGGTTTGCTGTCTCTAGGCTCTCAGATCTGAGCGCACAGGTGAATGTATACCTTTCTGCCCACCTGTGGTGACACCTGCTGTGTGCCTGTGTGCATGTGACCAGCATGCCTGGAGCAGCACACAGAGCTTGGAGTTTGGAAAAGACCCACGTGCAAACCAGGGAGGGAGAGGAGCCGCCAGGTGTCGGTGACCTCCACAGTCATGCAGGCCAGTCTGGTAACTGTCAGCAGACAGGCTTCCCTGCCATCTGCTCTCTGGAGAGGACAATACCTAGTGGGTGCAGATTGGGAGACAGATTCTCAAGTGGAAGAGGAAAGTCAGGCTGGTGCCTCCCTGCTGCCACATGAATGCTGATGTCCATGGGGACAGCCACTGAGCAGTACTTTTCCTTATTGTAAATAGTGAGACACTTGTAATTATGGCACAGCAGCTGCACTTCAGGTCTTTATCACACACGGCGAAGAGTGCAAGAGTGCAAAGAGACGTAGAGCTGTTCCCAACAGCGATCAACAGCAACAGTGCGGGCATGCGGGAGGGCAAGGGAAGTACTGCGCTTTTGGTTTTACTCATGGCATGTGTACTGTTGGAGTCATGCGATGAACATTTATTCACATCTTGCTTTTGTTAAACAGGAGGAAAGACCCCTCCCCACCGCCTTGCCCCCTGCACCATCAGCTACCTGAGGCCACAGACACCTCCCAAGGGCTGCGTGGAGAGCGCTGTGCCACCGCCAAGCTGACAGTCAAGCTCTGGTTCGTGCATGCGCGTGATTTCTCACCAGTCCGAGTCAGTATCCTCTTGACTCCGGCCTGGGGCTTTCTGGAATTGGGCTGGTGGCCAGACCTCTTAAATGCTTTTGCTTCTAGATGCTGATTCTTTCTGTCTCTGGAACAGCACAAAGAGTTAAAGATAATCACCCTCTATCACAGATGAGAACACTGAGGCCCACAAAGGGAAAAGAGTTTTCCGCAATCACACAGCATTTATCAGATGTGAAGCTGTGACTTGACCTAGGCCTGTCTGCGGAGTGGGGGCGGCAGCTGAGGCAGCTCCTAAATTCTGACCATGTGGGGGAGAGAGCTGGGAAGAGCAGTGACCTGACTCTGGACGGTGCCTGTTCTCTGGGACTTCTGAGATGGAAGAACGGTCCCAGGTCCCACCTGCTTCTCTCCAGCTCATTATTTCCTGGCATCAGCCGACCTGATTTATTGCCGCATCTTGTCTTTATTGCTACGGCAGGTGGCCAAAGTTCATCATACACCTTGCTCCACCTCTGTGCTGCAGCTTGAGGAATTCTAGAAAGAACTCCAGGCCAGAGGTCTAGATCCTTGTCCTCTTCAATGCACCATGACATTCTGGCAGCTCCCTGGCATTCCCTAGGCCTCAGTTTCCCTAGCAGATGGAGATAAGTGCTTTCCAGGCTTGCTGGATTTCTGTGGTGTTAATGGTTTGAGAGACATGAAAGTGGGTTCAGACCTTACCAGAGAAGTATAAGGGTAATTCCCTCCCTCTCTTCCTGGAATGTTTAATGACCAGGTGTGGCCCAGTGTGCATAAGCTGGGGGCTGGGTCTTTCCAGGGACAGCCTTCCCTACTGCCCCGTGCTCTGCTTAGGCTTCCAGCTCCTGTTTGATGCCTCCCCGCTTTAAAAAGGCCCCACATCCTCACTGTAAGGAAAGCACCTCCATGTAACCATAGCTGTCCCCCACACCAGCTGTCCTCTGTATGTGCACACATGGACCAAAAGCTAAAACGAACTGGCCACGCTTCTCTGGGAGAAGAGGAGGGGGTAAACGTTGCTTTAGCTATAGCTTAAAGCCTTTGTTTTAATTTTTTTTAAGCAAGCATGAATTGTTTATAATTACAAGTTTTGGATGGTATTGATAGAGATATTTATTGCATTTCATTTTTTATTTCTAAAAACAAACAAACAAACAAACAAACAAAACTCAGTTTAGAAAACTTGGGGGAGAGGCCGGGGATATAGCTCAGTGGCACAGTGCCTGCCTGGCAAGCTCAAGGTCCTGAGTTCAATTCCCAGTACCAACAACAAAAAGAAAACGGGGGAAAATACAGGAAAACATAAAGAGAAAATCAGAACTACCTGTCATCCCATGTCCACTCAAGAAAACCACTATTCACATGTGTGTGTGCGTGCGTGTGCACGTGTGAGTGACCGCTAGGTGCATGTCCTGCTTTCTCTTCCCTCTCTGGGACTTCTGGCTCTACTCCGTTGCCCTCTTTACCACTTCATCTTCATAGTCCCTGTCACCTTCCTTTATCATCCAGGACCTGCATCTTTATCCTCATTTCTGGCTCCTCCGAGTACCCTTCCTTATCTGCTCAGCGCCTGCTACACCCCTCAGGGCCTTGTCCTGAGGCCCCGGAATCCCCAGCACAGCACAGAGGTCCCTCCTGTCTTCCTCCTGTTCCTGCTCCCAGCCTCAGCACCACCGCCATCACCAAGGCTGGTGGGTCTGAGGTCACCCCGTTTGTCCCAGTACAGTGGCATGTGCTGGGGTCTTGGACTTGGGTCAGGATGGTGGCTGCCCATGTGGAGAGACACGTGGCTGGAGCACAGGGTAAAATCGGAAAAGCGCCCTCCTTATCCTGCCGGCTGCCTGTCCAGCTCCAAAAGGGCAACAAAGCCCCATTCCACCCCTTCTCTCCCTTCCACACAGTTTCTCCCTCGGCCCACGACACACCGAGGCGGCTCTGGTCTCCTCAACAGCACAACCTTCCCTGACCCGTCTGCATTTCTAGCTACTGGTTCTTCATCTTTTCTCCTCCAAATTCCCAAAATGAATGTATTTTTTTCAACTTCCCAGCTCGCATTTCCACCTCAGTCCACAGCGATGGGACATCATCCTCTGTAAGAGGAGCCCTTGCCCTGCTCAGGGCGACTTCTAACTTTGCTGACCTCGGTGACACTTAGGTCCGAGCCTCGCTGTTACCAGCCACAGCCTTGCACTGTGTGGAACGTCTTCCTCCTGGGCTCCTCCAGCTCCTGGCTTTGTCGGTGTCACGCGGGCTTTTCCTTACCAGCTCAACCTTTGAATATGTTTTCCTTTGTGTCCTTTCTGCTTCCTTTATTGCACTGAATTCAAACACCCAATTACCTGCCCTCAGTGGGGTGTCCCATGCGCACCTCACACACAACCAACTAGCAGATGGGTTTATCTTTCCCCATCGTGTACATTGTGTCTCAACTGGTGCATCATTTTGGAGCCCAGCAAAAGGCCTGGGAGTCGTTCTTTACTCTTCTCTCTCTTTTTTTTGCGGGGGGGGTCTTTTTAAGACAGGGTCTTGGGGGCTGGGGATTTAGCTCATTGGTATAAGCACCTGCCTTGCAAGCACGGTTGTGAGTTCGATCCCCGGTACCCATTTAAAAAAAAAAAAAAAGGGTCTGGCTATGCAGTCCAAGCTGGCCTTGAGCTCACTTTGTAGCCCAGGCTGGTCTCAAACTCTCAACAATCTTCCCGCCTCAGCCTCCCAAGTGCTGGGATTACAGGTGTGCGTCACCACACCCAGCTCTTCTCTCTCTTTTGACACAAAATCAGTTCCCAAGTCCTGCCAATCTATATGGTAAGTACTTCTGTAACAGGGCCCTCCTCTCGGTTTCTACTGTCACACTCATTCAGGCATCATGGCTTGGCCTCCAATCATTTTCCCACACTACCGAGTAATCATTCTAAAATATAAATCATCTCACATCATATCATTCTTCTGCTTAAAGTCAGTAAAAAACATTAGAGAAGACTTAGATAAATGGAGAGACATTCAAGGTTCGTGGAACATGCCCGTAATCCCTGCTCCTCAGGAGGCTGAGGCAGGAGGATCATGAGTTTGAGACTAGTCGATACTTAGCAAGACCTTGTCTCAAAAGTGAAATAAAAAGGGCTGAGGGTATAGCCTGGTGGTAGAGCAGTTGAGCTCTCAATTCCCAGCACAGGAAGAGAAAGGAAAGAAAGAAAGGAAGAAAGGAAGGAAGGAAGGAAGGAAGGAAAGAAAAGAAAGAAAGAAAGAAAGAAAGAAAGAAAGAAAGAAAGAAAGAAAGAAAGAGGGAGAAACTGACAAATTGATTCTAAAATTCAGATGGAGCTAGGCATGGTGGTGCACCCAGAAGGATCCCTGTGAGTTCAAGGCCAGCCTGAACTACATAGTGAGATCCTGCCTCAAAAAACTAAAAACAGATAGATAAACCTATAAATAAATTAATTAAAATTCATGTGTATAAAGTAAAATTCATATGGAAATGCAAAAATTCAGTGCAAATAAAACAATTTTGGGAAAGAACAAAATTGAAAGACCAAACTTCCCAATTTCAGCTTATACAAAGTAAC
>PVJX010035205.1:0-18398 GCA_004027295.1 Dolichotis patagonum | reverse complement strand
CTGGACTTTCCTTTGTTGGCAAGTTTTTTTTATTACATTTTCAGTTTGAATAGCTGATATTGTATTATTCAAAATTGCTATATCGTCTTGGTTGATTTTTTGTAGTTCATATGTTTCTAGAAATCTGTCCATTTCCTCTGTGTTTTCCTCTCTATGTGAGTAGAGATTCTTAAAATAGGTGTTCATGATCTTTTGAATTTCCATGGGATCTGTAGTAATTTTCCCCTTTTCAGTCCTTTATTGCGTGAATTTGGGTTTTTTCTTTCTTTTGCTTTATAAGGTTAGCTAGAGGTTTGTCAATTTTGTTTATTCTCTCAAAAAATCAGCTTTTTGATTCCTTAATTCTTTGTATTTTTTTTAGTTTCCATTCCATTGATTTCTGCTCTAATCTTTACTATTTCCTGTCTTCTATGAGCTTTCGGTTTAACTTGCTCTTCTTTTTCTAGTAGCTTGAGATGATGCATTAGGTTGTTTATTTGTGCTTATTCAATTTTCTTGATATGGCTATTTATTGCTATATATTTCCCTCTTAATACCGATTTCATTGCATCCCACAGATTATAATTGTTTGTTTCTGCATTATCATTAAATTGTAGGTATTGCTTTATTTCTTTCTTAATTTCATCGGTAGCCCACTGGTTGTTTAAAAGGTTGTTGTTTAATTTCCATGTATGCATGCAGGTTTTGCAATTTCTTTTGCCATTAATTTCCAGTTTCAGTGCACTATGGTCAGATAGTATGCATGGGATAATTTCAGTACCCTTGCATTTACTTAAGAATGTTTTATTGGATAATATATGGTCTATTTTGGAGAATGTCCCATGTGCAGCTGAGAAGAATGTATATTCTGTTGTGGTTGGGTGGAACACTGTAAACATCTACTAAGTCCAATTGCTCACAGGGTTGATTCAGTTCTATTACTCCTTTCTGACTTTTTGTCTAGTTGATTTATCTCTGTGTAACAATGGGCTGTTAAGGTCCTCTGTAATAATTGTTTTCTTTTGTATTTCGTTTTTCATGTCCTTTAGTATGTGTGTTATATAGTTGGGTGCTCCTGTGTTTGGTGCATATATATTTATAATTGTTAGTTCTTCCTCTTGAGTTTTTCTGCTTACAAGTATGTAGTGACCTTCTTTGTCTCTTTTTAATCATTTTAGGTTTGAAGTTCACATTGTCTGCAAATAGAATAGTTACCCCTGCTTTTTTCTTGGTTCTTGTTGCATGGAATACTGTTTTCCATCCTTTGACTTTTAATCTATGAGTTTCCTTTTGGATCAGATGTGTTTCTTGTATACAGCATATTGTGGGATCATGTTTCTTGATCCATTCTGTCAACCTGTTTCTTCTGATAGTTGAATTGAGGCCATTTACATTTACGGATATCACTGATATATACTGGCTCAAATTTACCATATTATGTTCTAATAGTTTGCTTTCTGCTTTTCCCTCTTATTTAATTGCTTGTCCGACCTGGTGGTTTCTTTCTGTTGTTCTGGGGATTGTGACCATTTTTGTCTCTGTCTAGTATGTATTTCAACACTGTTTCTAGGGTTGGTTTGGTGGAAGTAAATTTCTTCAGTTGTTCTTTGTCATGGAAGTATCTTGTTTCTCCATTAAATTTGAATGAAAGTTTTGCTGGGTACATTAGTCTGGGTTGAAAGATGTTTTCTTTCAGGGCTTGAAATATCTCTTTCCAATCTTCTCTTGACTTGAGGGTTTCTGCTGAAAAGTCTGCTGTGATTCTAATGGGCTTTCCTCGGTAGGTGGCTTGTGTTTTTTTCTCTAACAGCTTTTAGTATTCTGTTTTTATGTTGTATGTCTGAGATCTTAATTATTATGTGTCTGGGTGTGGATTTTTGTTGGTTGTGACTGTTTGGCATTCTGTATGCCTCACTTATCTGCATTTCAGATTTTTCCCCATGTTTTGGAAATTTTCTCCTATTATTTCTGTGAATATTTTACATATGTCATTTGTATTGACTGCAGAGTCTTCACTAATGCCTATTAATCTTATATTGTTGCTCTTGGCATCATCTTGAAGCTTCTGGGTTGTCATTTCATGCTGCTTTGTTATTTTTTAAAGTTCTATCTTTTCATGATCACTAATTGCTATTCTGTCCTCAAGGTCCAGCGTCCTATCTTCAGCTTCATTTAAATGGTTTTGCATGCTTTGAATAGAATTTTTTGTTTCTTGAATATCTGTTTCAGTTTGTTTCATGAATTCTGCTTGTTTTCTGTATTGTTCAGTCAAGGTTTCAATCTGTTTCCCATGTTCCTGTACTTTTTTCTCTATCTCTTCTTTAGCTGTGCTCAGCAACTCCTTTACTAAGGTTGTTACTTCTGTCTTTACATGGGAGAGTACTTCTACTTTGATTTTCTCTATGGCCTCATGGAGCTGTTTTTTTATTTCATTCGCTATCTTTTCAGAGATTCCTGGTGTGTTATCTTTGGGGTTCTCTGTTTCAATGTCTCCTGTACTTGCACCTGTCGCACTGGATGTTTGAGGTTGCATTCTGCCTTTTTGTTTTGCCATTTTCCTCTTTCGAGTTAGTGTTTGGTCCTTTAGACCTGCTAGTGTCAACTGTTGGTAGTGTGTATCTTGGTGTCCTACTGTAAGGTTGATGTTTGTCCAGTTGCTGGGTTCCATAATGCATAGGTGGGCCAGTCACCTGACTCCCTGCTGCAGGGCCTGTTGGGTGAGTCCTGTATTTTTCCTAGGCTGACAAGCCTAGTATTGATGTAGGTCAGCTTTTAGTTCCTGCTAGTACTTTATTTTCAGATTATTCCAGGTCATCAAATCTCCCTGTCTATAGTATTTGTGTTGGCTGAGGCCCTACTGTGTCCCTATTGTGTGCCTTTTCTTTAAGTTGGGGGAGTCCTTTTCGACACACTCCTCACTCTGCCTGATGTTTTCTGTGTGTAGGAAGGGGTCACCCTCACTCTTGTCAGACTTACCAAGGTCTTACAGTTAGTTGGAGAAAGCTTTACTTCTGGCCCTATTTAGCTACTGTACACCTCTATTTTAGGGGCATACTCACCACACTGACTGGAGCCAGCTTAGATCTTGTTACGGTGAGGCAGTCACTTAATCTCCCTTCAAGCTAGCACAGATAGTCCGCTGTAATCCAAGGTTCCTCTGGGTACAGAGTTCCAAGTTTGCCCGGTGCATGCTGGGATTCCGCTGCCGCCACTGTCTGGGTGCGCACTGTCAGGGCCCAGGGTAAGCTCCCGGCCAGCTGGCTGTTTTGGGTTCCCCGAGCACAGTCTGGTTAGGCCCGCTGATCCCTCTTGTGCGCCTTGGAGTGGTATCAGATGGACAAGTTTGCCTGGTGCGAGTTGGGGCTCCGCCTGCTGCTGGAGTGCATGCAGTCAGGGCCCTCCAACACCATTTATTAAAGAGGCTATCCTTCTTCCAGTGAATATGTTTAGCCCCTTTGTCAAATATCACGTGTCTGAGTGTCTTTGTAGTTCAATTTGCATCTTCTAAACTGTTCCATTGATCCTCAGGTCTGTTTATTTGCCAAGTACTGGTTATTTAAACCAGAGCCTTCTCACTGAACTACATCTTCTTCTTTCCTTTTTTCTTTCTTTTTTTTCTAAAGTTTTAAGAGAGGGTATCGCCAATTTGCCAGGAGGGACTTGAATTTATGATCCTCTTGCCTCAGCTCTCCAAGTGCTGGGAATACAGGTGTGTACCATTATGCCTGCCTCCAGGGTAATTTTCTATCAGGTTTCCTCTGGCACTCTAAATTATCCAGGCAAAAGGGAGTAAGTACTTTGTGTTCCCTGAATGTGTCTTTCTAACCTCTGGACTGTTTAAGCCTTTACCCATGCTCTTTCTTCTGCCTAGAAATACCTTCCCCACTTCCTCCTTAACTGGTGTCTATGTTTCATGCTTTTAAAACTCTAATCACAGTTTTTATTATAATGTGATTTACATGCCTTATGTCATTTCCCTTGAGCTGAATATTCCAGAAAAGAAAATATCTTGTCTGTGTTATTTGTTGCAGTATTCCCAACACATCATTGTGTTTGGCAGGTGACTACATGGCAGATGGCTAAGTGATCTACTCGGGTTCTCAACCTTTTTGTAGCTGCTAAGTGATCAATCTTTATGAGCTCACCAGACTGACTGAAATCCATAACAATAAGTAGAAAATATTTAAGGTATTCAGAAATTCTGCCTGCTATTACTGTAATTCGAGTCTTTTCTGACTCACGAAAGAATATAAAAATGCAAGTGAGCAAGGGTGACATTGTCATAAAACTTATGTATGCAAATAATTTACAACCTTAATTACTTTATTATTTATTATAAATTAACTTGCCTCTCCTCTTGCCTCATACTCATGAGTTGGTAAACTGTGCTGAAAATTCTGAATCTAGTCTAACCTCTTATTTTCCACATATGGGCTCTGCAATTTCAAGAAAGCAGGTTTTTTGATCAAGTGCATACTTTCTTTAGCAGCTCTTCTGGAATTAAAAGCAGCCTGAGAACTTCAAATTTAGCTTAACCTTCTTCTTTTACAGATATGCATTTTAAGATTTGAAGAGGATAGTTTTTTGCTTCTTAATGATGTAGATCCAAAATTTCCCCCTAAAATCTCATGTATTCAGATGTGGGGGCTTTGCATGATGATTAGATAATGGTGTGCTGTGCATATCAGTGGATTAACTGATGAGTTTATGGTGGGATGTACTGTAAAGAGGTAGGCCTGGTTGGAGTTGGGTCATTAGGGTGTGACCTGCAAGAGCATATTCTTGTCTTCATTCCCCTGTTGTCTTTTTGCTTCCTGACTGCCATTGGTTGAGCAATGCTCCTCTACATACCTTTCAGCTGTGCTGTTTCTGTGTGGAAGCCAGCTAACCTTGGACTGAACCCTCTGAAACCATAAGCCAAATAAACTTCTTTAATTTGCAGGTGTTGGATATTTTGCCCCAGTGACAGGAAATAACTGATACATTGCTTAACTCATGTAGTTAGCAGCTGTTCTGGGATTAGAACCAAGGGCTTCTGGCTTCTGGGCTATCGTATTTACTTTTAGAGGTATCCATTTCTATAAATAAAATTGGAATGCACTGGAGCAATTTATCCTTATAGGGATCTTTGAGGCAGTCTCAAATCACTTCACCAGGGTCTCTACTCATGGAATAGAATGAAAAAGAGAAAAGTAAAGTAGTACAGAATGTGACTTCCTTAATTTAGGTTTAGTTCATTTCTTGCTTGGCCTAGAGGAGAGCTAAAGGAATATAGCTTACTCAAAGTGCTGCTTAAAGTATTTACATATGGAGGATGGTTTTTTAATTTTTCAAGGATTCTACTTGTATAAAAAAATGTAAAATGTAATTGCAGTGTGTATTTCTTGATTGTGTGATTGGCTAAAATCACTCTGCTAGTATGTTGATAACACTATCTTGAATATTCTTAATCACTTACTATTTAGTAAGCATGTGGTTTGATAAATGTTATTATTCACATTAGTAGTGTAGTTTATAGACCTAAGAGAAGCCTTTTGTTTATTTGTTTTGACCTCCTGCCTCAGTTGTTAAAAATTACATAGTTCAAGTTGAACATCACTATTCTGAAAATCTGAAATCTCAAACTTTGTTTTGATGCCAACCAACATTTACTAACAAAATATAAAGAAATTTGAAATCTTTGAGATGTATAGTTGATTTTTGTAGCACATATACTTAAATGGGAATGGTACGGAGGTGATTAACTTGGGTACCTGTAGTAGTCACTTTCCTATTGCTGGGACAAAATATGAAGCTGGGACAACCTAAAAGAGGAGGTATTTATTTTGTCTCACAGGTTCAGTAGGTTCATTTCATGGTGAGTTGGCTCCAAGGCATGCTACAAAGGCATGGTAGGGAACTGCTGCTCACCTCAGTGTGGCTAGGAAACAGAGAGAAGAGAGGAGCCAGTAACAAGAATACACATTTCCAGGTTACTCTCCAGGGACCTGCCTTATCTGACCCACTGCCTTCTGTAATCACATGAGACTTTTGGGAGACATTTTAGATCTAAACCATAATACCCAGAAAACCCCTCCCCCATGTGCTTTTGCAGTGCTTGGGAATAAACCTAGAGCCGTTGCACTGAGGTACATTCTCAGCCCTTTTTTATTTTTTGTTTTGAAATAGAGTTTCACTCAGTTGCCTAGGCTGTGCTTGAACTTGTGATCCTCCTGCCTCAGCCTCCCAGAGAGATGGTATTACATACATATGCCACCATGACTAGCTGTATTCGATTTTAAAATACAGTTTCTAAAGACCAAGAAGAAAGACATTTTAAGTATACCAACAAAATGATGAATATTTAATGAGATAGAAATGTTAATTACTCTGATTTGATCATTAAGCATTGTGTCAGTTATCACACTATCACATAAATGCATATAATTAATAATTTTGAATGGGAAAATACTGTGCATAACATCAGCTGAAAAAACAAAACAAAAATAGATTAATAAAACATTTTGGATTTCAGATTTTAAATTTTCAAATTAGGGAAGCTTAACAAGTAAACTCTAAACTATTATTCCAAAATCTGAAAGACTCTTCAATTAGAAACAGTTCTGGTCCCCAATATTTCGGATGAGGGATTCTCAACCTTTACCTTCAATAACCATTGTAAAATGTTACTTGCCTTCTTATTGTGACTGTTGGGAATTTATCTTGATCAGAATGAAATCTTCCAGAGGATTGGATTACATATAGCCTAATGGATTCCATTAATAGAGTTCAAAGGCATTTAGGAGAAAGATCCATCTGATGAGAGGAATTATAAGTAGCTCCCTGATGAAGAAGGGCACACAGTACTTTTCTGGGTGTGAACCTTAGATTGAGGACTTTGTGTCCCCACAGCTTACTTTTCTACTTGACCTTCTTAATGAAAGATTTTTGTATCAAGCTATTTTGTTCTTCTTGTAGGGGAGGAAAAAAACCTGACAGATGACTAATTAAGAAGATCATAAGCTCCCAAACCAACCTCAAAGGCTTGTGAGATCCAAGCATCATTCTACCCAGCCATGAAAAGTCTTTAGAGGCTGGTAGACCAACATCATAACGTACAGTAAAGGAAAGCACCATTCATTGCACCTTTTTAAGGAAAGCTACTATATATATATTTTTGCATTTCTTTAAACCACCAATGGTTTGCTGTATCACGGCTTTCCTTGTATGATCCTTTAATTTCATTCTGAGTAAACACTCACTTGTCTTTCCTGAGGCAACAGAGTCTAAAGGGGCCCTTCTATGAGTCATACATTTCCTTCCCCCTGCCAGACTATCAAACTCTAGGCCATTTGCATCTGTCTCAGTGTCTCCTCATAACTTGTTGCAAAATGCATTATGGTGGTAGGTACAATGGGAAGCTTCTTGGAGTGAAGCAAATGTGGAAAGTGCTGTAATTTGAGGCAGTTTTCTGAAAATAACCCCTTCTGGTACATAAAGGCTCCTTTTCTTTTCTTTCTTATTGTTTTTCGTTTATGCCTCGTCACATTTTTTGTCAATTCCTGCTCATTGCCAGCTGAATTTTCCTTTTGATGTCTGGTTTTTAGAATAGACCTTGCCTGAAAAAAAATAACAAAAGGCCAACCCTGTGGCTTTCAGTATGAAGCATCCCTGGTCCTTTCATCCTTCTCAGCACTTACCTGATTGGGAACAAAACTCAAGCTCCAGGGGCAAAGCACAGTCAGAAGAAGAACCCTTTTAAAAACCCAGGCACATGTGGATTTCATGTTTCATTGTCATCATGCTTTGTAATTGGGTCAGGTAAATGTGGGAAAGAGAGAGCAGACTTAGAAGAAAAATCTTGGCTTGTAACTTCTGCAAAAGCAGCATTCCTTTTTCCCCATAATTTCAATTAAGAAGAAAGTGGGTAGTTTTAAGGGTTTAGTTTGCTGATCGTGGGTTGCCTTTAGTCTGTGGAGCATCTGTGTCAAGATACCCAGGTTGGGAGATGCAAGCAGAGTTTGATGACTAATATTCATGAGCTCTCTTTCACAGGGTATCTTTGTTCTCTGGTTTCCTTTCCATTCTTCAGCAAAGGCTTACTGACCTCTGCACTTTTTGTCTTCTGCTTCCTTTGATTTCAAATCATGGAAGACCTATTTCTTTGTTCCCAGTTTATTGTCATGATTATAGACTTCTTTGGCCTTCCTTTCTTGAAGGGGAATATATTGCTTAAAGTTTTTTAAAATAATGACTTTGAGGCCAGGGATTTAGCTCAGTAGCATAAGCACCTACCTGGCAAGCACAAGTTTGATTCATGGTTCCAAAAAAATAAAAATAATGGCTGAGGTATTACTCAGTGTGTAGAATAGAGATTTTCAAACCAGTCTGTACACTGAAATATTGTTGGGAACTTTGGAATACCAATCCAACCTTGACTAGATGAATAAGAATCTTGAGAAATGACTCCCAGAAATTGGTTGTTTAAAACTCTAGGTGATTTTAATATGTATTCAGGCTTAAACTAAAACTAGACCCAAGTCTCTCACTACGCACTAAACCAAAATCAAAATGGATCAGATATTTAAATATTGAAACAGAAACAGTAAATCTGCTGGAAGGGAAAGTAGGCAGAACTCTTAAGACAGAGGTGTAGGGAAAGACTTTGTGAACAAAAACCCAATTGCATGGGAAATATTACAAAGAATCAAGAATTGGTATATCATTTTACTAACATGCTTTTGCACGGCCAAATAAATCATTAATAGAGGAAAGAGGAAACCCAAAGAGTGGGAAAATTTTTTCTCAGCTGTTCCTCAGACAAAGAACTTCTATCTCGAATATATAAAGAACTGAAAAAAATAGAACCCTTAAATTTAAAGACTCAGTCCAAAAATTATGATCTGAAATGAACAGATGCTTCTCAGTTGGAAAAGTAGAAACAGCAAATAAATATATGAAAAAATGTTTAACATCACTGGTCATTCAAGAGAGGCAAATTATAGCATTGAGATTCCATCTCACTCTAGAAATAATGGCTATTGTTATGAAATCAGCCAATAACAAATGCTGGAGGGTTTGTAAGGAAAAAGGAACCATTCTCTACTGTTGGAAGGAGTGGAAACTGATGCACCTATTATGGAAATCAGTGTGGATTTCCTCAAAACACTAAAACTTAGAGGTTCCATTTGACCCAGCTATTCCCCTTCTTGGTAACTTCCCAAAAGATTTAAGAGCATCATACCGCAGCAATATATGCACATTCATGTTTATAGCAGCACAATTTGTAATAACACAGTCTTGGAAACAACCCAGATACCCAGTAACTGATGAATGGATAATGAAGTTGTGGGTCATTTTTTAATACAATGGAGTACTACTCAGTCTTTTTTTAAATTTTATTTTAAAGGAATAAAACAAAAGAGGGCAGAACAAAACAGATCAGAACAGAACAACATAAGGAACACAACACTTTACAATAAGACAACCACACATTAACAGTAGCTATCAAAATATATCTTTCTCTGCTATAGTTGAGCATACTTTCAAATACAATAACATCAAACATAACACAATAGTATAAAACTATTCAAGAGAATGAAAGAATTACAGGACATTCTGAACTGAATAACTATGATCAATGGCTACTGTAATATCTCATTTTCAATAAAAATATTTGTTTATACTATCACATATATTAAAATCCCAATAAGACACAACATGATAGAACCGATGGTAATAGCAGAGTAGAAGCATGGTAGGACTTCTAAGGAAGATGATATTAAATCACAATGGCTGCCATAATGCTTTGTTTTCTTCAAAACAGCTTTGCATACCATCACACATAATAAAATCAAATGAAACTGAATAAAACCATTCCAGCTGATGAATAAAAACATTGAAAGGCTTCAAAGCAACAAAATGGGAAATCATCATTACCATAAAATCTTATATACTCTTACCAACTCTCATACTAGGGAGACTATATGGCATTTACACATTTGAGTTTGGTTTATTTCGCTTATGCGTATGGTCTCAAGTTGTGTCCATTTATTTATAAATATCTCAATGTGATCAATCTTTATAGCTGAGTAGTACTCCATTGTATAAAAATGCCATAACTTTTTTATCCATTCCTCAGTTGATGGGCACTTAGGTTGTTTCCAAAATCTGGCTATTACAAATTGTGCTGCTAGAAACATGGGTGCACATATATCACTGTGGTATGATGTTTTTAGTTCTTCTGAGAATATGCCTACAAGTGGAATAGCTGGGTCAAATGGTACTTCCAAACGCAGCTTTTTGAGGAATCTCCAGACTGACCTCCACAGTGGTTGCACCAGTCTACACTCCCATCAACAGTGCAGAAGAGTTCCTTTTTTCCCACAGCCTCTCCAGCATTTGTTGTTAGTAGTTTTTCCATACTGGCCATTCTTTCTGGGATGAGATGGAATCTCAGTGTAGTTTTAATTTGCATTTCTCTCATGACTAATGATGATGAACATTTTTTCATGTATTTATTTGCCATTTGTATTTCTTCATCTGAGAACTGTGTATTCATTTCAGATGCCCATTTTTGCATTGGGTCTTTGAATTTCGCAGGTCTGATTTTCTAAATTCTTTATAAGTTCTAGACAGAAGTCCTTTGTCTGAGGGACAATCTATTAAGCTTTTTTCCCAATTTGTGGGTTTTCTTTTCACACTGCTGGAAATCTCTTTCGACATGCAGAAACTCCTTAATAAGATATGGTCCCAGTTATTGATTCTGGGAAGTATTTCCCATGTAGTTTGATTCTTGTACATGAATTCTCTACCTATCCCTATATCTTCGAGATTTTTACCTACTTTGTCTTCCAACAGATTTAGTGTTTCTGTTTTAATATTTAGATCTTTGATCCATTTAGATTTTAGTTTAGTACATGGTGATAGGCATGGGTCTAGTTTTAGTCTTCTGCGTATTGATAGCCAATTTTTCTAGCACTATTTGTTGAAGTGACTCTCATTCTTCCAGCGAACATGTTTGGCCCCTTTATCAAAGCTAAGGTGGTTGAGTGAGTTTGTGGTTGTGGTTGTATCTTCCAATCTATTCCACTGATCTTCAGGTCTGTTTTTATTCCAGTACCATGTTGATTTTATTACTGTGTGCTACTCAGTTTTAAAGAAGAATAAACTTGAGACATTTCCAGGTAAATGTATGCACCTTGAGACCATACTCTTAAATGTAATAGATCAGACACACGAATATCACATTGTTTCTGTGGTGTGAGAAACTGAAGTGTAAATAAGGACTAAAATAAATAATAGATATTTTAGAAATAGGAAGAAAATGTTCAAATGGAAAGGGTAACTAGAGGGGGGAAGAGAGAAGAAGGGAAAAGAAAAACAGCAACAACAGAAGGAAAAATGGAATCAAAGAATTGTAAAGGAGTGGGCTTGAAGGGAGGGGCAGGGGAATGAAAAAAACAGTATTAAGATATAACATGTACAGGTGCAAATTCCCTGATGAATGTGATTGTTATGTATATCTAAAATATACCAATATTCTTAATTAATTTAAATCTATATATACATATATTTACATATATGTTTTTCAGGCTTTAGAACCACTCCAAGTTATAGAAAGCCAAGTTGGTTCTGGACTGTTTGACATAGCTGGGGGAAATGCAATCAGTTTTTCCATGTGTTAACTCTCATCTGCTTAGCGGGCAGGAGATTAACCCTTGATAAGTTAAAGAGGCTCAGTGTGACCCTGTCATTACTGGTGCTTATAAAAGACAGGCAACTTCCCTTCAAAAATAGCCAGTTATTTGGCTGGTATGGTATTTGGGCTGTGACAGTGGCTTGAGGCACTATCAAGAATTCAAATAAACCTTTTGAGTGATTCAAAGAAGGGTTATCTGCGTGGAGAAACAGTGCTTGCACTCTCTCCTGCATGGTTTGATCAGAACAGTGCAGATTTTGAACCGACTCCTTTTTCATGTCCCGGGTAGTTATGTTTTGTGAAGTTGTCTTCTTCAAGTGTCTTTCTAATGTAAAAGCAGTACATGCTATTCATGATGCAAACCTGAAAACATTGCAGGAATATAACACATAACAAATAATGATCTCCTAGAAGCCCATCTTCCAGTGGTAAGTACTAGAAGCATATTTTCCTTCTGCATATGATAAACATTTCATATTTTTATTATAAAAATCAAATCATATGGTGGTGTTTATATGTTTTTAAAAAATATCTTGGCAATCCTTCCCAAGTTAGTACAAACAGATGAACTTCAATTTTTTTTGACTTTTTGAGACGGGATCTTGCTATTGAGTTCAGGCTGGCCTTGAACTCACTCTGTGACACACGCTGGCCCTGAACTCACAGCGATCTTCCTGCCTCAGCCTTCCTAGTGCTGGGATTACCATGTGTGCCCCAATGCCCAGCTAACTTCATTCTTAAGTATGTCTATTTTTTAGGTTTTTAGTTACATAAGGTACCTTCTCTTTCCCCTTACCTCTGTAATTTGCTTTTCTATGGAAATATATGGATTTTGTTGGTTTGGGTTTCTAAAAGAGCAGATCCATTTTATCTAGTGTGTTTGTGTTTGTCTCGTTCTTGTTTAAAAATTCAAACAATTTAAATGGAAGAGAGTGTCATGTATGATTCCTTCCAACCCCTGATCCCTAACCTACTAGTTCCATAAACTATCACTACTAGTTTCTTAAAGGTTGTGAGGTACTCTATGCATAAAAAAGATTTGAAAGGTTTAAAGGTTTAAAGTGCCCTTTAAACCTATGGCATAGACTGTTTCATGTATTGCAGCAAATGTCTAATGGGCATTTTATATTTAGGGTCCTGCCCCACAGGAGCTCACAGTCAAGGAAGACTGACATTTAACCAAAACACATCTCTGCATCATTGAGAAATGGCGATTAGTCTTGTTACAGAAAAGAACAGTTTATGCTTCATTTCCAAAATACTAATTGATACAGTCCCCTTCCCCAGTTTTTTTTTTAACACAGAGGTGTTGATAGGAACTTGGCTACAAAGACACAGAAACAAATATGTAAGCTCAACAGTTACTCTTGCCAACAGTTTTCACCATCTTTCCCACCAGATTTTTATCTGATAAGAAATGGCCTCCTGAGAGATAGGCTAATTCACTATCCAGCTTTACTACGGTTGCTAGTATTGTACCTCAGATGACAACACCGTCATCGGTGGAAACTATGTCCTATACCTATTTACAGACAGTAACTATGTCCTATACTTGTTTCTATGACCAGAACCATGACAAGAACAAACTGTTTAGGGTCCTGGGCAATAGCTGTGTTTTTTACATTCTCATTGTATACATTAGCAGCACTATGAGTGACAGATATTCTAATTTCTATTTTAAAAGATGAAAAAACTGAGGCCTAAAGTGGTATAAAACTCTCTTATTTAAAAATAAATCTCTCACCTCACTTTCTGCCCCACCCCAACAGGAAAAAAAAAACCTCACCAGCTTTACCAGAGTCACACAGCTAGCCTGTTGGTGGCAAAGCTCTGCAAACATTAGCTGGCCAGAGTGGCTGTGACCCTGACACAGTTGGTTGCCTTCCTGCAGGGAACTGGATGTCTTCCATTCCTCCCACAGATTGGCCTAGGCCTTGTTACTTCAGAGTTTTCTTGATGAGTTTCAAGGCAACCAGGTCATCTTGCTCTAAATATTTTTCTGGGATTGAGGTCAAGGCAGCAGCATGATCTCTCTTAAATGGGTCAGAGAAGGAGGACTCCTGTGGCTCACTGAAAGACCAAGCCTCTTTATACTCACTGTAGCCTCTTCTCTTTTCTTCCAGCTGTGTCACAGGTGGGGCTCTGGCCAGGGAGCAAAGGCACACTGGCACATGTGTCCTGGGAGCTTTCTTTGTCTGACAACATGGAGCAAGGGGTACAGGGAACTTCATAAAAGACAAGTTATCTTATGGTGCAGTGTATCCTGTGTATTGGATAGTAACTGTGTATTGGCTGTAAACTTGTTTGATAATCTAAAATCAGAACCTGTTGGAGTTGAAGAGTCACATTAGAAAGTCTTTTAAAAATTTGTTGGCCACAGAGAACTGCCCCCTGCTTCGCTTTTGCATTTTCTCCAAAAATTTATTCTGGGATAGATTTTCTGTAATGGTACTTTTTAGAAATTAATCACATTTATTGGTACATTTTAGGTATACATAATGATCACATTCTTCAGGGAATTTGTACCTGTGCATGACACAAGACGATATTTTTTTTCCCATTTTGTTTGTACATCAAAACTTTGTAGTGGGACAAGAATGTGTGTCCTTTTCCCTTTCCATTACTTGAGACACATCAATGACAACTTTTCTCTTGAATGTTCCTGTTTTCTAATTCCATGTAAAAATTGTTTGTATACTATGATTGTGTGGTTCTCCTGAGTTTCTTTTTTACCTTCTTGATATGATTTGGAAATTGTTTATTACTCAACAACCATATAACTATAATGGTTCTCTTATGGAGTGATCTTTTTGGCTTTGTTCCCAAATTCTAGGTATGTTTCCAAACACAGGCACCACGAATGGCTATGCACTGCACAACCCTAGGAAGGGGTGCCATTTACATGACTATAATTGAATGGCGCCACTAGGGTTGTGAAGTGTACAACCTACACAACTGTGCTCGTCGGCCTCGGAGTAATGTAATATCAATGTTTTCTTCATCATGGTCAGGTTTCAGGAGAAGTAGAGGGTGTCAGTTTGGAACTGTTCTCAGGGACTTAGGGGACTGAAGCACTGAGTTGCTGGTATGACCAAGAAGGGAAGAAAGAAGTACGGTTGGGCTTTTTTTGGTGGGGGGATTATCTTCTGGCAGAGGCATCTGTTGTATGGGAAAACTACTTGCCTCTATTCTTAGTAAATGTTTTGAGACTGTACTATGTAAGCATTGAAGAACTGGGAAGGGTTGGCATAAGAAGGAATAGTTGAACTGGACCTTGTGGGAGAAGCTGAGCATAAACACATCAAGATGAGTTGGGGAGTAAATCCATGGAGAAAAAGTAGAAAAAAGCCAAAGATAAGGTGCTACAAGGGATGTATGAATAATGGTGGCTAATTTACCTTGGCTGGATGGAGAGGCATGCAAAACGAAAAAGTGTGCAGTAATACTTTGGAGGGGTGTCAAACGGTGATGACAGAGGGTGTGACTTGAATGCCAAACAAAGGAGTTTGGACTTTATTCTCCAAACAATAAGGAGGTTTCCAAAATTTCAGGATTTTTAAAAATAGCTTTATTGAAATTACATTTACATACCATGGAAATTACTCATTTAAAGTGTATAATTGAATTGCTTTTAGTATTTTCACAGATATGTGCAGTCATTCCCTCCCCCCACAGTCAATTTTGGAACATTTTCATTACTCTAAAAGGCAACTTGATATCAATTAGCTGTCACCACCACCACCTATACTTCCTCGATCTCCAGCCATAAGCAATGGATAATTGACTTTGTCTGCATAGATTTGCCTATCCTAGACATTTTCTATAAATGGAGTCATAATATTATATAGTCTTTTTTGAATACATAGGCTTTTCCCACATACTGTAATGTTTTCAAGGTTCAGTCATGTTATAGCATGTATGACTACTTCCTATTTTTAAAGGCCAAATAATATTCCATTGTATATATATATAACACACGTTTCCATTCAGTGATGAGTATTTGAGTTATTTTATTTTATTTTTTTATTTGAGTTATTTTTAACTTTTTCCTATTATGATTAATGTGGTGTGAATCTCTGTGCATAAGATTTGGGTGGTACTGACATAAAGATAGACATATTAACCAATGGAACAGAATTAACAGTCCAAAAATAAACCCTAACACTGATTTTTAGTTTTTTTTTCTCTTGATTATGGCAATGGAATTGCTGGGTCATTTGATAACTTATGTTTGACCTCTTAGAGAATTGATGGACTCTTCGTAAGTGGCAGCACCATTTTATGTCATCACCAACAGAGTAGGAAGGTTCCAATTTCTCTACATTGGTGTTAACTCTTGTAATTGTCTTTTTAAATTTTAGCCATGCTAATTAGTATGAAGTATATCTCATTATGAATTTTATTTGCATGTCCCTGATTTAATGATGTTGAGTGTCTTTTCATGTTTATTTTGACCATTTCTATATTTTCTTTGGAGAAATGTCTAATTGAATTCTTAGCCTATTTTTAAATTGTTATCTGTCTTTTTTGTAGAGTTTTAAGGGCCATTTATGTATTTCAGATACTAGATTGCTCAATGATACACAAAGTTAATTCTGTTCTTTTCACTTCATTGATAATACTTGAAGCACGGAAGAGTTTAATTTTGATAAAGTAAAATAATCTGCTTTGTTGTTTGTGTTTTGGTGTCATACTTTGAAATCCATTGTCAAATCCAGGTTATAAAAATTTACTTGCTTTCTTTTATAAGTTTTATAGGTTTTGCTCTTCAAATTAGGCCTGTGATTGATTTTGCTTTAACTTTTACCTGCAGTTGTAAGGTAGTGTCCAGCTTCATCCTTTTGCATGTAGATGATCATTTCAGCATTGTTTGTTGAAGAGACTATTCATTCTTTCCACCATTGAATGGCCTTAGCACCTATGTTAAAAATCAGTGTGAGGGTTTATTTCTGGACTTTTAATTCTATTCCATTGGTTGATATGTCTATCTTTATGTCAGTACCACACTATCTTTATTACTGTTGCTTTGCAGTAGGTTTCAATATCAGGTTTTGTGGCTCTTTTTACTTGGTGTTACTTTCAATTAAAGTCATTTTGGCTCTTTGGGATTCCCTGTATTCCATGTGAATTTTAGAGTCAGTATGTCACTATCCACACCCACTGTGATACTGATAAAGAATACAATAAATCTGTCATCTAAAATTTTTAAGAAATGTACCATGATCAGGGTACTATTTTAAAAATAGGAACCTGACAGTACTACATGAACTATAGTAAAGAAGGAGAGATACTGGAGACCTGATAGTCAGAAAGGAAATGCTGTAGCATTTTAAGAAAATGATAGGGTCAGAACTAGGAAAAGGTAGAGCACATAAGACTTATATTGAATAAGTTGAAGTGGTAAGGTGACAGAACTTGGGGATTCATTACATGTGGTGTTTGAGGTATCAAAGTTAGCGCTAAGGTTTTCAGATAGGTTTTGCATGTAGATAATCATTTCAGCATTGTTTGTTGAAGAGACTATTCATTCTTTCCATCATTGAATGGCCTTAGCACCTATGTTAAAAAACAGTGTGAGGGTTTATTTCTGGACTCTTAATTCTATTCCATTGGTTGATATGTCTATCTTTATGTCAGTACCACACTATCAGATAGTTTAATTTATTAGATACCAGCACCTTTTAAAAACTCTTGCTTTCACTTTTTAAAATTTGGGGATAAAGTCTCGCTAATTTGCAGATAATCATTCTGATTTCATTAGAAAATCTGTCCCTACTGTGGATTACAATAGCTCATATTAAATTTGGAATTCATTTAACAACACTTGTTCTAATTCTGTGCTTGCATCATTACATTGTGATGTAAGACTCAGCTTCCCTTGTCCAACTGCCACTTGGTACACTAAGGTTGAGTTAGAATTTGTAATCTTCCTGCCTTAGTGCTGGGATTACAGATGTACGCTATTGAGATTATGCAATTTGAGCAAGATGTGCTCTTAAATGCATTGTGTCAGGAACTATGGGATGGTATGGTTTATAAGGGTGATGCTAACCTTGATCACTTGGTTAAGGCAGTATCTGTCAGTTTTTATTACTGTAAAATTGCTGTTTTTCCTACAATTAATAAGCATGTTATATGCAAAAATTATGATACTTTAATTACTAACTACAGCATCTGTCAGTGGTTCTTGCTTGGAACAGCTATTTCTGCAGTGTTTCCCTAATGGTGATTTTATGGTTCCCTCATTCTTCCTACTTTTCTCAGTTTCCTGGAGAATTATACTTAGATTTGCATTTGAAGGGCAGATATTAACTAGCTGCAAAAAGGAAAGGTGAGAAGACTATTCTGGAAGAGTGAACAAGATTAGCAGTGACACAGTTTCTTAACAGGAGAATTTACATTTTTAAATTAATATTGTGAACAAAGTTAGGAAAACAAACCAACCATGGAAGTGCACATGTGTAATTATGGCACTTTGGGTGGCTGACGCAGAAGGATCACAAGTTTGAGCCCCGTCTAGACAACTTAGACCCTATCTCACAATTTTAAAAATAAATGGGCTGGGAATATAGCTCAGTGTAAAGGCTCTGACTTTAATCCCTAGGACTACAGGAAAAAAAGAAAAAGAAAGAGACAACTCTTTTTATGACCCTAAAGATGTTAAAGATTTTCAAAGCATTACTGTATATCAAAGATACAAGCCATAAATGAAATGATAAATACATCTTATTACATGAAG